>BOPN01002924.1:176183-178683 GCA_017312705.2 Penaeus japonicus | reverse complement strand
TGTTGTCATGACGGCATGGTTGTGGTGAGTGTTGTTCTGACGGCATGGTTGTGGTGAGTGTTGTCATGACGTCATGGTTGTGGTGAGTATTGTGTCGTCATGGTTGTGGTGAGTATCGTGTCATGGTTGTGGTGAGTGTTGTTATGACGTCATGGTTGTGGTGAGTGTTGTTATGACATGGTTGTGGTGAGTGTTGTTATGACGGCATGGTTGTGGTGAGTGTTGTTATGACGGCATGGTTGTGGTGAGTGTTGTTATGACATGGTTGTGGTGAGTGTTGTTATGACGGCGTGGTTGTGGTGAGTATTGTGTCGTCATGGTTGTGGTGAGTGTTGTTGTGACGGCGTGGTTGTGGTGAGTATTGTGTCGTCATGGTTGTGGTGAGTGTTGTTGTGACGGCGTGGTTGTGGTGAGTATTGTGTCGTCATGGTTGTGGTGAGTGTTGTTGTGACGGCGTGGTTGTGGTGATTGTTGTTATGACGGCATGGTTGTGGTGAGTATTGTGTCGTCATGGTTGTGGTGAGTATTGTGTCGTCATGGTTGTGGTGAGTATTGTGTCGTCATGGTTGTGGTGAGTGTTGTGTCGTCATGGTTGTGGTGAGTATTGTGTCGTCATGGTTGTGGTGAGTATTGTGTCGTCATGGTTGTGGTGAGTATTGTGTCGTCATGGTTGTGGTGAGTATTGTGTCGTCATGGTTGTGGTGAGTATTGTGTCGTCATGGTTGTGGTGAGTATTGTGTCGTCATGGTTGTGGTGAGTATTGTGTCGTCATGGTTGTGGTGAGTATTGTGTCGTCATGGTTGTGGTGAGTATTGTGTCGTCATGGTTGTGGTGAGTATTGTGTCGTCATGGTTGTGGTGAGTATTGTGTCGTCATGGTTGTGGTGAGTATTGTGTCGTCATGGTTGTGGTGAGTATTGTGTCGTCATGGTTGTGGTGAGTATTGTGTCGTCATGGTTGTGGTGAGTGTTGTGTCGTCATGGTTGTGGTGAGTGTTGTCATGACGGCATGGTTGTGGTGAGTATCGTGTCATGGTTGTGGTGAGTGTTGTTATGACGTCATGGTTGTGGTGAGTGTTGTTATGACGTCATGGTTGTGGTGAGTGTTGTTATGACGGCATGGTTGTGGTGAGTGTTGTTATGACGTCATGGTTGTGGTGAGTGTTGTCATGACGTCATGGTTGCGGTGAGTGTTGTTATGACGGCATGGTTGTGGTGAGTGTTGTTATGACGGCATGGTTGTGGTGAGTGTTGTTATGACATGGTTGTGGTGAGTGTTGTTATGACGGCGTGGTTGTGGTGAGTATTGTGTCGTCATGGTTGTGGTGAGTGTTGTTGTGACGGCGTGGTTGTGGTGAGTATTGTGTCGTCATGGTTGTGGTGAGTGTTGTTGTGACGGCGTGGTTGTGGTGAGTATTGTGTCGTCATGGTTGTGGTGAGTGTTGTTGTGACGGCGTGGTTGTGGTGATTGTTGTTATGACGGCATGGTTGTGGTGAGTATTGTGTCGTCATGGTTGTGGTGAGTATTGTGTCGTCATGGTTGTGGTGAGTATTGCGTCGTCATGGTTGTGGTGAGTGTTGTTATGACATGGTTGTGGTGAGTGTTGTTATGACATGGTTGTGGTGAGTGTTGTTATGACGGCATGGTTGTGGTGAGTGTTGTTATGACGGCATGGTTGTGGTGAGTGTTGTTATGACGGCATGGTTGTGGTGAGTGTTGTTATGACGTCATGGTTGTGGTGAGTGTTGTCATGACGGCATGGTTGTGGTGAGTGTTGTTATGACGGCATGGTTGTGGTGAGTGTTGTTATGACGGCATGGTTGTGGTGAGTATCGTGTCGTCATGGTTGTGGTGAGTGTTGTTATGACGGCATGGTTGTGGTGAGTATTGTGTCGTCATGGTTGTGGTGAGTGTTGTTATGACGGCATGGTTGTGGTGAGTATTGTGTCGTCATGGTTGTGGTGAGTGTTGTTATGACATGGTTGTGGTGAGTGTTGTTATGACATGGTTGTGGTGAGTGTTGTTATGACGGGATGGTTGTGGTGAGTGTTGTTATGACGGGATGGTTGTGGTGAGTGTTGTTGTGACGGCATGGTTGTGGTGAGTGTTGTTATGACGGCATGGTTGTGGTGAGTGTTGTTATGACGGCATGGTTGTGGTGAGTGTTGTTATGACGGCATGGTTGTGGTGAGTGTTGTTATGACGGCATGGTTGTGGTGAGGGTATTGTTTGTGAGTGTTGTTATGACGGCATGGTTGTGGTGAGTGTTATTATGACGGCATGGTTGTGGTGAGTGTTGTTATGACGTTCTGATAGTGTCTTAGTTGGTTTGTGATTTTGTGACGTGCTTGTTATGGTGTCTTCCTTGTCTTTATTGTGTTGTCATGGTTTTGCCCCGAAGAGTTTTTCGTTTGTTTGTTTGTTTGCAACCTTGTGACGTCATTATTATTTGTTTGTTTACATGACCCTGGTTGTTTGGCATTGTTTCGGTTGTTCTTGTT
>BOPN01002924.1:151183-161183 GCA_017312705.2 Penaeus japonicus | reverse complement strand
AAGCTGATATTTCAGTTAAGATTCCATATGTGACCTCACGGTCTTCTTTATACACAGCATAATAGAAGTAAAAGTTTTTTTTCTTTTTCTTTCTTTCTTTCTATTCTTTTGTCCATTTTCGAAGGTCACGACTGCATGTGCCACACACAGCCACTCCTCCCTCTCCTGCTGGTCTTCCCCTTCCCATTCTTGCAGTACCTCCATCTCCTACATTCCCTGCCTGGACGAACGGCGGGAAAATAAGCGCTCGCCCCCTGCAGCTGGTACTACTTTTCTGGGCTGGAAACGGACCCCCTGGGCTACGGTATGTATTCCTCCGCGCTCCTGTGATCTCCCGCTGCGGCTCACGGACGAACTGGAACTGGGCATTCAAGTGAGAGAGAGAGAGAGAGAGAGAGAGAGAGAGAGAGAGAGAGAGACAGAGACAGAGAGAGAGAGAGAGAGAGAGAGAGTGTGAGAGTGAGTGAGAGAGAGAGAGAGTGAGTGAGAACGTTTGTGTGAGAGTGAGAGAAAGTGGAAATGTGAGACAGAGCGTGTAAGTGAGAGAGAGAGTGTGAGTGTGAGAATGTGTAAGTGAGAGAGAGAGTGTGAGTGTGAGGGTGAGTGAGTGTAAGTGTGAGAGAGAACGAGAGAGAGAGTGAGTGTGAGAGAGAGAGTGTGTGAGAGAGAGCGTGAGTGTGAGAGAGAAAAAGCTTGTGTCTATATGAAATACATGCAAAAAGGCTAAAATTAGTTTTCCACTAAGAAAAAAGTATATTTTCACGTACAGTTGCATACTCATGAAAGATCAATAAGCTTTATCGAAAAGGTTCCCGATAGCTGCTCTCAGCACCTGGTGACGCTGCGATATTGTAGTGAATAATCTCCCGATTGGAAAACGGGCTGTCTTTTAGGGGATACCAAGCTATTCGTGGCAGGGCTGGACGCTTGGAAATTCTACCCGTGGCCACCAGGGACCAGCACCATGACGTTGCAACGTTTTTTAATGCATGGTGATTGCAACAAATAATAAAACATCATGTGTGCGTTTTAGTTGTCTTTTTATTCTCTTATTTTTACTGTATTTTGTTAATTTTACAATACTTGAGCAAAGAAGGTCTCGCACCTCTTAAACTATAACTGCTGGTTACCGCCTCTAAGACGTTGAGGAGATGCCCGGAGAGGAACAAGGGACTCAAGCTCGCTCGGCCAAAGCTACTGGTACTCTCTCTCCTCATCCAAACGGGCAGTTTGCTTATAGCAGTGAGGTTTTCTTTCCGTAAGCCAGAGATCCTTGACGGAAGACTGCCGGGTAAGAGGACCTCCTGCTATAAGTTGATATAGAGAGAGGCCGTAGCCGAGCCTTTATTATTTATTATATCTGTGTTACGAAGTGGTAATCAATGGACGGTACGAGAGATTGTAAGATAAGTAGTGTGCCCCAGTTGTATGTGCAGGATTTGTTATATTCTCGTCGTGTATGTATATATATCCATGCCGATTAATTAGATATCAGTTTTCTATATTTGTTTCTTTTATGGTTACATGTCTTTAGTAAAAGAGTTGTGCCCAGGCTCTTTTTGTGTATGTACGGGAAGTAACACTTTTAACAAATTTCACGAGCAACATTTATCCCAGACCCACCGTGCCTTCAGAGAGCGCTTACCGCTCGGCCCACTCCGTTGGTAATCTATAATAAATGTTCAAAGATTAATTATGGCAAGCTCCATAAAAAATGAACTTGCAACTTACATCAATGATAAGTCAATGATCACTACAATATCATAAGTTGCCAAGAATCGCTATGGCAGCTGGCAGTAAGTACACGAACGCCAAATGTCATGTTTGGCAACAAGTGACTATTATGCAAATCAGCACTACAACTCTGACCAATCAAATTCATTGCAAATACTTTATCAAAAAAGAAGAAATTGTGGAACACTTTTCTTGTCTAGCGATTCCCAGACACTCATACTCCTAGTACCGTAGTATAAGATTTTTAACAGATACCTGCTATAATGCTATAATATTAGTTTATATATATATATGTATGTATGTATATATATATATATATATATATATATATATATATATATATATATATATATACATTTTGTGCTAAACTTACCTTCCCTCACTCATCAGTCTTTCATTCTTTTGTCTTCGGCGAATTCAAATTGTTTTATGAAACGCTAATTCTTAAGAAATCTTAACTTTTTACGAACATTATAATTGCTTACGTTACCAACTTTATTATTTCAATAATGAGAAGATTTTCATTATCATATTAATAATATTATTACCGTCATTACTATTACCACCATTATTACTATTATTATTAATAATATTACGGTTATAATTATCATTACAAAAATGTTGATTATCTTTACCATTATTTTTAAATGATACTACTAAGTAATAATAACAATCGATATATCCAATTTAAATATATAACGATGCTTGTTTTCATCATGCTAGACAAGTGGAGTGCACTTTTCATACATGAATGGCTACGAGTGACAAGGCATGGCAATTATTCCACAATGGCTTCTTTTCTTCTTTGACACAATGGCTTCGTTGAGACTCAAGTATGTTGGTGAGATTCTTGTGCTGATTCTCACAATGGCCACTTGCTCATAAAGTGTTATGTAGGAGGATAATTATTTTTATTATTATATATATTGTTACTACGTTCTTTAGCAACTTGAAATAACGCATTGTTACCAGAAGCGGAGAGCACCTGATAAATCCATTTTCTATGTGTAGCAACGGTTCATCCCATGAATTTTGTAGAAAAGGGAACAATTTATTGTATCTTGGCAAATATAGTCCTGATTTTGTGTGCATCTTTAATCAGAAATTTGTGCAGTTGCAATAAGCATTATGTTTAGTTGAACTGAAGTGAAATTCCATGCCTTAGATAGGCAGCAAAACATGGCCGAACGCTTGGAATCAGCAGTACGTTTACTACAACTGAAATTTTATGTCTTCACAAGGGGTTATGCCCCCCACCTTTTATCTCCTATCTATACTTCCTTTTAGGTAGCTAGTTACCATCTTATATCTTCTTCTTTCTCCTTCTTTTTCGAGAATCGCGATTCTCCACTTCTCTCTTTGTATATTGTATTGTACGCCACTGAAAATCGACATAGATATGTATTTAGTATATTGGGTACGTAAAGGAAGGTAGTATATGATGAAATGTATTTGGAGTTTATTTCTTTGGACTATGGTTTGGTGGTTCACCTTTTATTTCATGTGCCTGCCTTGTATGGCATGGTTATAGTCCTTATTTCTGATTCATGATGGTTTGTATAAATTTATTGGATGATTCATTGGCCTCATTTTGATGTATATGTTGATTAATTTCATTTTTATTTATGAAACGTTTATTGCTATGGACTGATATTAGTAAGTCCTTACTGTTCGGCAGTAGTGTCCCCATCAAGAAGGAGTTTGAGGTTGATGGCGAGCAGAAGAGCCTTCGTCAGAAGTAATTGTAACCAAACTTTCATCCTCCCTCAACTCGATCAGTGGCTGCCATCTATCCATCCCCACCGATATGATGGCCAAACTCCGAATGAGGTGCAAAAGCTTGTAAGCTTCGTTGTCAAATCGCATATCACTAACATACCCATCAACAAAGCCATCAAGGCAGCTAGACGAACGACGGAAAGACTGGATGAGGACCAGCTCCTTCTGTCGAGGGATGACTATGTCGCCTTCCTTTGCCTGTGTGCGGAATTCAAGTTCAGTGGCAAAGAGTATGAGCAGATCCAAGGACTTGCAATGGGCTCTCCGCTATCAGATGTATGTCTTGTAGTAGATGTGAAAAGTATACATAGTTGAGACAGGACGTGGATCCGATGAACAACGAATCGTGCAATGGTGCATGCCCTCCTGCAACTTGACATCAGTAGCGCCTTCGTTCTTATCGTCGATAACGATATCTCCTTAAATGGTCCTAAACCTCGATCAAACAAGGTCTGGTCCCAAGAGAAAAGATGATGATTTAAGCACCACTGATAGTCAACCGGGGAGCCAAGAGCTATCCAAGATTGTAACACGCCTTATCACTGATGTGACCTAATATCTAGCATATATCTAGCATCAAGTTCACAAAGACTTTCATACTGGCAGATCCGGAAGGTGCAGATGTAACCAGCTTCTGGCACTAGCACTGGCACAGAAAAAGTACACCTTTGTACTACGTCTGGCCCGTTTTGAAGGGTTATACTGCATGCCATGATGGCGCTCCCGATGATCCCAAAGACTCTCGCCGACTGTTACCAACTTGACAGGGACAAACAGCGACGAGAACTAGCGAGAAATAACGTAGATTGCCGGCCGAAGCTTCCACAATCGGTCATCGACGGCGCGAGCGGCATAGTTGTCCGAAAAGTGGAAGTACTTCGACAGGAAATCAAAGCGGAACTCGCCACTGACTTCGGGTAGAATAAAAAATGAACCTTGGGATCACGTGACTGGTAGTGCCTCAGGCGTGGATGAGGCTGCACACCTATTAAGAACACGGACTCCAGGTGTACATCAGGGAAGCCACTAATCCGGCACAAAATTCGTGTTTTAAACTCTCCAACAGCATCTTTGATGAACCCCCTTCAGATCCTTGAATAAACTAGTATGATGTACAAGGCACCAACATTTCTGGACAAGGTAGAGTCCTCTTTTCAAAAGACTTATCCCCCCTAGCCCATACCGGGTGGTAACAACCTAGAGAAGAGATTTTTAATTATTTGCCAGATGATCTTCAGACATACAATAAGTTTAAAAATATTTTCCCCTGGACTTTTGCAACCTCTGTTGAGTCATCATTTGCAAATGAGACCTACCTCATTTGTGGGAGATGACCTGACATCTTATATGAATAGATTTCGTATGAGATTAACGCAGTGGGCTCGACCAATTCCGGATACTGATGATGCAGATTTTGGGAAATTTACACAAAACACAACTCTCAGTTCCATAGCGGAGTATTATGCAAAGTCATGACTGGCGGCTTCCTTAACGCCGGATCTATGCAAGCGTGTTCAGTTGAGAGGAGCGTGCATCTTCTGGTGATCTCCCAGAAGTGTTGACTGCAATGTTGGACAGGGATGGAAATGTGCAGAAAATCATACCAGGTAGAGGGAGGGGATCCACACTGACTGGGAAAGGACAAAAGGACATACGGCACCACCACGGGGTTGACATCTGCAGTGCTCCCACTGCGGAACACCGTCTCTGAAAGTTACACCCTCTCCTAGACCTACTCCCGTCAGTTCGTCAAAGTCAATACCCTCCACTGAAGGGTAAGTTTGCGCCTTCTGGATTTACATGGGCGATTTTCTAACCTCGATGAATGCCTGTTTGGAGAGGGGTATGAAGTACATACCGACAACTGGTATAGCTCCCAACCCTGGCTCAGTGTTACCCAACCACTTGCAAGGCCCTGAAGTGGTTCAAGGTCTTGTTTTACCATTTCGACATGGCGGTCAATACTTTTCTGTTGCACAAGTCACTGACAGCTCACACACAAGCATAGAATGGAACACATCTGGAGCAATCTGGAACCATTCCCATAACAGCAGCATAGACAGATTCCAGAGTGCTACGGAGCACTTCCAAATCCCTATACCGAATCATAAGTACCATCGGTGCTTAAGAAGAAAGAAGACCCAAGTATATATATATATATATATATATATATATATTGTAAATGTAAGTATTGTGAATAAAATAAGATTTACAGCAAACACTAACTTTATCTTACCATTATATGATAAATATTCTTTTCCAATGAGTGTATACCACATAAATTGTGAAACTGGATTCCAGTAAACATATTTTTGTGAATTTTATAGGTGCAAAATCACTGACCACCCGGGTTCTCTCTGACACAGTCCATGCTCTTCCTCCATAGCGATGAATCACAGGTGTCAAACATGGCAGGATTAAGGAACCGTTCCCCGACATGAACTGCCGAAAAGGTAGTGTAAAAACGTCAAAGAGCCAATAAATCAACATGAAAAAAACTCATTCAGTCTTAAAAATAGTTTTTTTTTAGAAATCTATACCATACAAACGCCAAGATCGTACTTATATGCGATATTTCTAGACGTCCTAACATATTCGAATGCGCATTCAAACATGAGCTATTCCTGTTGAGGTTTGTGGACATTGAAAAATTGGATGATAGCATTCTCAAGCTTCGAGATCTTTGATATGATAAGCGAGTGCTCTGTTTTGAACGTCTAAGTAGTTGTAATATATTGCTATTTACAGTATAGTTGCGATGCTTGGTAATATACTGATATGTAGGATTACCCCAAATATATTTGGTTATATACTTATATCAGTATAGAATGGGATATTGGATGGCTGTGAGATACTAAAAGATTACTTAAAAGATAACAACACCGCGCTCTAAATAGCATTCTCTGATGCTTAATGTATAATTGGGCCCAAGAAATTTACGACAAACACCGTCTTGTTTACATGTTAGTAAGCAGTGGCCATGTTTATCATTCATTCCAATACCTGATTCTAGCTTCGTAAACGACCTACACTGCACCGAATATAGTATCAATAATAACACATATACTCTATACACCTTTGGATACACAAACATGTCAAATCAATTGCTATCTTAACTGTTTAGGCTGCTATGACCATTGTTTTGGCTGCGCTGTGAGACGTGTGACCCGACAAAGGCTGCTACGCACAAAAAGTTTGTGTTTTGTCGATGGTCGCGCCATTTGTTGTGGTGGTTTATGACTATGCGTTGCCAACCTTCTCGTAAAATTGTCAACGTACCATTTTTTTGTGTTCCGGTCGTATTTATATATAGCAACTTTATGTTACAGCTTTTTTTTTTTTTTTTTTTTTTTTGATAAGGTGTCATGATATGGATGAATTATAGTTTAAAATACTGAGGTCTTTCGGTTTAAGAATTTTGATTTATTATACTTCCATCAAGAATCAATATACTGCAGTTTATTTCAGGATAGGTGACATATTCCCCATATTGTTTGTGATTTATACAAGCAATGAACATTTTTCCGTCTTTGTCTTGGTCTTTACGAGTATAATTATTTTAGAGGAATTATAAACAACAAATAATCATATACTCTTAAAATGGGTAATTTGCATTTTGGGAGAATAATAAAAACACGTGTTTGAAAATTAAAGAAAGAAATAGCATATAGTCAGGGTATGAAACGAGTAAATCTCTTCAAGCACCAATCTTTCGCAATAGATATTCAATCCCAGATTTTTATTCAGTAAGTCCTTCAGGATCCTTTGCAATTCCTGATTTTAACATTTGTGATGCTGATATATCTTTAGTTGTATTTACTCTTTAGAAATTCTGAAGTTGATGTTGGTAAAGATGACATTTTCAAAGTAAAACTTCGTAACTCGAAACTTGTCCACCAAACTTTAGTCTCATCAAGTTTACTCACCTTAACCATTTGTTATCGAAAGGTTGCTTATCTGTTGGTATTTTTCCTATTAAATGATTCAGGGTAACATTGTTAAGACTGAGGCGTTTTTACTGGAGTTATCAGTAAACTTTCTAATAAGCTTGATTAATTTCCTTCTGGTAAATTTTGCGCGCTTTATCACGAGTCACGCTGACGCAGGTGGGCTCGCCTCAGTCCACATACAAGCCCGGCGAAGCATCTGCTCCGCAAATCTGGCTTATCCTTATCCTTCCCTCACAACAACAGCTGATTGCAGTTGATGATTTCTGTGCGGTTTCTTTTCTTTTTTGCTTTTTGCTGTAATGTTGCATCGTATTTTGAGATACGGGTTAGAAACAAAAGTCTCTCGAGGCAACACACGCTGACACAGGCGAGCTCGCTTCAGTGCATACAAGCCCATCATAGCATCTGTTCCGCAAAGCAAATTTATCCTTAATAAATAGTAAATAGTAAATTCTTCCATTTTGAGATCATATATACTTGTATCAGAATTCACAAATAATGTTTTCTGTGTAAATATATGCTGTGTAACTTGACTGAAAATGTTATTATGATGGTTTGCTAAATGCGTGTTTCAGAAACCCAATAAATAATTCTCCGAAACACATGTTTCATTCATATTATAGCAATTAAAATTTGTATTTAAAATTTTGTATTAAACTTTGTATTTAAGAATTTGTATTAAAAATTGTATATAAAAATTTATATTAAAATTTGTATCTAAAGGTGTGTATTAAAAATTGTATTTAAAATGTGTATTACAATTTGTATTTTAAAATTTGTATGAAAATTTGTATTCAAAAATTTGTATTAAGATTTGTATTTAAAAATTTGCATTAAAATTTTAATTTTAAAAATTTGTATCAATATTTGTATTTAAAAATGTGTATTAAAAATTGTATTTAAAATGTGCATTAAAATTTGTTTTTAAATATTTGTATTAAAATTTGTATCTAAAATATTGTATTAAAATTTGTATTAAAAATGTGTATAAAAATTTGTATTTAAAAATGTGTATTAAAATTTGTATTTAAAAATGTGTATTAAAATTTGTATTTAAAAAATAAGTATTAAAATTTGTATTTAAAAATTTGTATTAAGATTTGTATTTAAAAATTTGTATCAAAAGTTGTATTTAGAAATTTGTATTTAAAATTTGTAATAAAAATTTATATTAAAATTTATGTTTAAAAAATTGTATTTAAAAATTTGTATTAAAATTTGTATCTAAAAATTTGTATAATTTTTTTTATT
The DNA here is from genome assembly GCA_017312705.2 of Penaeus japonicus. Classification (NCBI taxonomy): domain Eukaryota; kingdom Metazoa; phylum Arthropoda; class Malacostraca; order Decapoda; family Penaeidae; genus Penaeus; species Penaeus japonicus. Next base: position 152,469 of record BOPN01002924.1, on the reverse strand, counting down.
TAAAATTTGTATTAAAATTTGCATTTAAGCTTTGTATTAAAAAAATATTTAAAAATTTGTATTATAATTTATATTTAAAGATTTCTATTAAGATTTGTATTTAAATTTTTGTATTAGAATTTGTATTTGAATTTGTATTTGAAATTTTGCATTTAAATTTGTATTTTAAAATTTGTATTAAAATTTGTATTTAAAAATTTGTATCAAAAGTTGTATTTAGAAATTTGTATTTGAAAATTTGTATTTAAAAATTTGTATTAAAATTCGATTTAAAATTAGTAATCATGACCAGCTTATCAGTCATCAATTGATTATCATCACCGCCAGTCATCCATAATCATCAACCTATCAGAAAAAAAATATATATATATGAAAGGTAACTATAAACATTTGTATCAAAACAATCTCAACGATAGACAGGTAGGAATGTAGATACAGACAGGTAGATAATTAGATAGATATAAGTTAGATAGATACAACTAGAAGCTCTGTAGGGTAGATGTAGATGTAGAGGTTAAGAAAAGACATTAATTTTTTTCCCATATCTATAATCCTAATTTTGTACAAAGGGAAATCTATACTAAGACCTTAAACCTACAATAATGTACATGTTTCGTTTTTTTCAAGTATCGTTAGATTATCGAAATATAACTCCGACCTTAATAAAAAAAAATGTTGAAGATATACAAGGAAATCAACCAGTCCATTATTATTCGCATTGAAAAAAGAAAGAGAAAAAAAGTGAAAATCTCGAAATAAAAATAATTTCAGATGTTGGCTTTTTTAATTAAATAATTTTCTCGTTTTTTTTTTCTCTGCTTTTCATTGGGTCTCCATTTTATTATCATTAATTTTTATTTTTTTTCATTTTTTTTTCTTATATTTGCCTAATTCCATCTCTCTATTATGTGGTTCAACTTTTTGACTTTTGTTGTTCTCTAGTTCACCGAAATTTTGTTACTTTTGGTTCGTTGTGGTGTTTTTTCAGGTTCTCCCAAGTCTCCCCTTTAGTTCTTTTCCACTGATTCCCTCATTCTTCTTAACCCGAAATTGATTTCCCGCCATCGCTTTCACCATGAAATCCAGCATTTAATTTCCTGGCTCGATTTACGCGGAGGTTAAATCGACCGGAGGATTTTCCTGTACGGCTGCAGCCCACTCGCTCTCGCTCTTTCTTTTTCTCTTTCTCTATTTCTCTCCCTCTCTCTCGTTCTCTCTCTCTCTCTCTCTCTCTCTCTCTCTCTCTCTCTCTCTCTTTTTCTCGCCTCCCTCCGTCTCTCTCTCTG
>BOPN01002924.1:127500-131083 GCA_017312705.2 Penaeus japonicus | reverse complement strand
ATATATATTATATATGTGATATATATATCTATATCTATCTATTTATCTATATTGCACACTAGTGCGTAGGCTAGTGTGCAATTCTTTAAGCATGCACTCAAGAACACGTTATTGCTTTCACAACTAGCCTATTTCTGTCAATGCAAACGCATAAACAAGTAGCATCGAGTTCTAGAGTCACTGCTCGATCATATGATCATATTGTTCTACAAAGTAATATTGCACTTTTACCTTTTCTTTGCATATCCACATCGATCATATGATAATATTGTTCTATAAATTAATATTTCACTTTTACCTTTCCTTTGTATATCCACAGCATTTCAAAACATCTCAACATCATTCCTTCCTCTTTTGCATACATCTTTTTCTCCAACTTTCTTTTCCCTTTTTCAATTTCTTTCCTCTCTCGTTTCCTTTCCTACTTTAAACAAAATGTCCTCAAGAATTGTTCCCTCGCGGAAAATGGCCGCGAATTGAGGAAAGAGCCTTGCACTGTGCAACATCTTTCTCTGAATTTCGGGAGATTTTTAGGAACTTCTGCTTTTGTTTACAGGTATGTCTGGTTGATTTTTAGTTGATATCTGCTTGGCGAAGATAGTTTTTTTTCAGTTTAATTGCTATTTCGATGGCTTTGTTTACTATACTCTCTCTTTCTCTGTATATCTATTTCTTTCTCCTTCCCTCTCTTTATTTCTCTCTCTCTTTCTCTCTCTATCTATCTTTTTCTCTCTCTCTCTCTCTCTCTCTCTCTCTCTCTCTCTCTCTCTCTCTCTCTCTCTCTCTATATCTATCTCTCTATCTCTCTATATCTCTATCTCTCTATCTCTCTATCTCTATATATATATATATATATATATATATATATATATATATATATATATATATATATATATATATATATATATATATACATATATATATCAATCTCTCTCTCTCTCTCTCTCTCTCTCTCTCTCTCTCTCTCTCTCTCTCTCTCTCTCTCTCTCTATCTATCTATCTATCTATCTATCTCTCTCCCTCTCTCTCTCTCTCTCTCTCACTCACTCACTCACTCACTCACTCACTAACTCACTCACTCTCTCACTCACTCACCCATTCACTCCCTCCCTCCCTCCCTCCCTCTCTCCTCCCTTCCTCTCTCCAACATGTCTCCATGTATTTCTTCCCTCCCCAAGAAATTCCAAGTATATCTGCAAGACGTAAAAAAAACAAATAATAATGGCCAGATCAATACGGTCGAATCACGGACAGGCGAATAGCTAATCATTCCGGTCAGGTGATGGCGTGGCAAGGGAATTGATTTTCAGTTTCATATTTTCACTGATGTTTCACTGTTTTTTTTTTCTTTTCTTTTTTCTTTTATTTTCATCGGAATGTTTTATCATCGCTTCCCCTTATTTTCTCTTGTATCTTTTGTATCTTCCCTCTTTGGTAATAATCTGATCTCTCACTAATCGCATCCTATCATTCCATCATGAGTGTATATCGCGATGATCACTTGTGGAATCTTAATTATCTGTGAATTGCTCTTATTCGTTTACCTTTATTTTAAGACTACACTTATACGTATGGAGATGTAGATGCGTATGCGGGGTGGGATCAGTGGGTAAGGAGGGGAAGGGGGGACGGGGGGAGGGGAAGGGCTAATTGAGTAAATAAGACCACTCAACCCTCACCATCCTCGGCTCTCTCTCTCTCTCTTTCACTCTTTTTCACTCTTTCTCTCTCTCTCTCTCTCTCTCTCTCTCTCTCTCTCTCCATCTCTCTCTCTCACTCTCTCTCTCTCTCTCTCTCTCTCTCCCTCTTCCTCATTACAACAACTCTCACACAGCACACCTTTCTCAAGCGTCAGAGTCTCCGCCAGATAAGATCCAACCAGGCTTCTCTGCCGTGACCTCCTGTTCTTATTAAGCTCTCAAGATTTCCTCAGGGAATCTATCATTAACTCGCCCCTTTTATCTTCGCAATTTTGATGGATTAGACGACAGGATGATATTGAAAATTAGAATGAAAACAAAAAATGTTGTAGTCGAAAGAAATTGTATGAAGGGTGGTTGTGGAGGTGATACAATTGTGGTGATGTTGTGAAATGGTGATGAAAACGTCCGTATATCAATGATGAAGATTATAATGAGATTGAATCTTGAGGAAGTCGAAGTACAAGTAACGTAGTAGGAAATGAAAGAGGTGTTTAGAAAAATGACGACAGGAATGGCTATTTAATGCTAATGAATTGAGATGCGTTACACCTGATTGGAAGTGTAGATCTGATACTGTCAATCAGAGCGATGACAAATTACTCTGCCAGAATTTCTACTAGTTTGTGCAAGGATATTCATACAAAGATTTCTCATATTCACTTACCACACCTTATCATATAAGAGATCACGTAAGATATTCACCAAGTTTAACCCTCCTCAGCTGAAGGTGACATAAGCTTTATCTAATCCATGCAAGATTTCGAACGAAGCTCATTGTCTCGAGATGCAACATTCCCCCCTCCCCTCCCCTCCCCCAGCCCCTTCCGTCCACCTCGTCCAATTCCCTCGTGAAAGGGGAGCGGTAGAGGCAAGCAGAGCGTCACTGCTAGCGGGAATATTTACGAGTTAAGTTTGTGTGGTCTGTGGCCCATAACTTAGCCTCGCGTGGCCCAGCCTGCCAAAAATGGGCCGCGTTAAACTATTTCACAAAATTGGCAATATTCCCAACCCGAAGTGATATTTTCTTGCAGAATTCATGAGCTGCACGTGTCTAGATTCTCAACTTTCGAAAGAGAGATAAAAAAAAGGGGTATATTTGGTACGAACTTAAGTACGACATGCACATTGGTGTTTTGTTCTACTTTCTACTCTTCTCTCTCTCTCTCTCTCTCTCTCTCTCTCTCTCTCTCTCTCTCTCTCTCTCTCTCTCTCTCGATCTTAAAAGAGCATGTTGTAAAAGGTCAAAGGTCACAAAATACGGAAAACGCAAAATGGCAAAATAAAATGGCAGACTGAATTATTATCAAAATTGTTAACATTGTCATTGTATTATCATTATCATTACTTTTATCATTTTTATCATTATCATTAATATTATTATTATCATTATTATCATTATCATTATTATTATCATTATTATCATTATCATTATTATTATCATTAATATTAATATTATTACTACTATCATTATTATCATTATCATTATCATCAAGTTATTATCATTATAATTATTATCATTATTATTATTATCATTATTATTATTATCATTATTATTAATATTATTATTGATATCATTATTATTATCATCATAATTATTATTATCAATAACAACATCAATAATGATGATAATGATGACAGTGACATTAGTAATAACAGCCATAGTAATGCCAATGATAATAATGATTATAATGATAATTGCAACAACAATACATAATGATGATGATGATAATAAAAAAAAAATAATATAGATAGTAATAATAGTGACTAAAATTATTACAATGATAATAATGAAAATTATAGTAATGGTAGCAACGATAATAGTAATAATGATGATAACAATAATTATTATAACAAAAACAGCTGATGATGATATTGATGAT
>BOPN01002924.1:102500-105000 GCA_017312705.2 Penaeus japonicus | reverse complement strand
CAATTTTTTTTTTTTTTTTTTTTGGTTTGCAGAAAAGTTTCATTTTCTAGTTGATAAACCTAGGGTAAGTAATCTATGTATGGTTTCCTATCTCAGATGTCATTTTACAAAAAGTTATTTTTTGATCATTCATTTTAAGTTTCAGCTTCTTATTATATCGAGAATCAGTGAGGATCTTGGCGTCTTATTTTTTTTGTTCATGAGACAGCTCAGTGAAGTTGCAAAGGCATCAGATCAAACAAATCTAAGCAAATATTTTGCCCCCACCCCCCTAAAACAGCTTCACAGTCAGGCCATATTCCTGCAGAATGACAACAAACTGGAAACATTTAAACACCAGGAGAAACTCCAAGTAACAGTTCAAAACCCCAAGATCAAATAGCATTTTCTGATCCATGGATAAAGGATTGTAACCAATTTTCCATTCAGGACAAAAAAGTGTAATGCTGCATATTAAGTCTAGGCTAAGGTCAAATATGTAATAAGGTCAACAGTCTGAACAAAGAAATGCTTGCTGTTATTTACAAGGATCGAATGGATGATTTATGTTGTGAAAAAATGGCAAAGGAATTTAATAGTTAAACTGAAAGGCGTCAGTACAATTTTGGAACATTTTAGAATGGAACAATTTTGACATTTATTAGATAATTCTGCAATTCTGCTCTATTGCCTGGATTAAGCCCAAAAGACATGTCTTTCCAATTTTTCTCTGCAAATGTTTGAAATATGACTCTTTCTGTTCTATTGCAGAAAACCTATCTCTGTCTGTCCCTTTTTGAGGTGTGATAAATCCTTTGTTAAATATTGCAATGCTTTTCAAAGAAACACGTTTATAGAAAGATGAAAAGAAGGGGCAAGTATAGGTCAAAGAGCACTACTGTAAATGCCTTTTGTTTGGACATATTCTCATTGTTTGTATCATATTCTGAGATGCATTTTTATTTGCAATATTAAGGTATTTCCATACCTTTGTAGGCCCTTGATACAACTCTTTCAATTTTGCAAAGTCTTGCAGTGACACATTCTAAGATACTGTACTGTTGAAAAGTGCCCTTTCTGAAAAGCTGCCCCGCCTCCTTAAAAGTATTGTAGGTGCCTCTGGCAGATAGGACTTGGAGTAACTAATATTTCCTTCTTTTTCTTGTGTTTATAGTGGCAGTGATAGTTTTAGATGTAGCATTACTAGTATTGATATTATTAATATTGTTATTACTACTATTATAACGTTTTTTTTATTTTTATTATTATCATTAATGATGAACTTAAACTGCAACCCAAGTAAACACTTTTACAGGTGCTCCTCGTTGCCTCCTCATTCATGACACCCATCGAGTCGAGAAATGCCTCAGACCTCCACAGGGTGCGCATGTTCGGGCCCGACAAACTGAACAAAGACGTGGCCAGCCAGAAATGGGATCGCATCAAGGTGGTGTGCACACAGCCCTTCAACAAGAATCTGCAGTATGGGCTCTCCTTTGTCACCCTCTCATCTGCTGCTGACGTAAAGTGAAGCTGTGTTTTTGTAATTCCTTGGAATGGGTGAAGGCTTCTTTCACTTTTGTTGTTGTTCTACCTTGGATATTTTTTGCTATTGCCTTTTGTGCACTAGTGACTTGAGACTTCCTTTGCCTTCTTATCCCAAAGTGCTTTTATCTCTCTGGCTACATCCTTAAGATTTTCTTGACTCTTTCTCCTTTAACCCACTGGTCAGGCTTTTAATAAAATATGTAAGCAGTAGGATGGCGGGTTTACATTGACTGGCACGATGCCATCCGCATCTATGACCGACTCTACCTTGGCAGCAAATCATGCCATCCACAGCTAATGGGTTAATTGGTATTGTATGAATTAACTAGGTCCACAGTCATGTACATTTTCTAAGCACATAGTCTCTTAACCCATTCACGCCGGGGCTGTTCCGGCTCTGAGTGGTCGGAATGCCGGGGTTTTCGAACGCATAAGCCTAATGCCTCAGGATTCTCAGGCGCATTAGCCACGAGCCTGGGCTGCCTGCTTGCTCATCCCTAGTGCCAGCCTTGACCAAATATCTTGTCACTGTTGTCTGACCTAAAAACCACAATATGTGTCAGCACGCCAGCCAGCGCGAATGGATTAACTTAACTCCCACCGGCAATATAGCAACACGCATAGCTTCCTGCTCAGAGATTTCTCAAGGAAACAAGGCTGTGCTGAAATTATTAGAGCAATTTATATCCATCCTATTCAAGGGGGTGACAAAGAGTTTTTTTTTTCTTCTTCTTTTTTTTTTCTTTTTTTAGACAAATTAAAAAAAAAAAAGTGAGTATACAAAAATAACTACATTGGGTATTTATAAACGTAACTATGTATAGCATGTATATATGATTGAAGTCTATGATGTGATGGGATGTCATCCATCATTTGGAAATATTCCAATGATATGATATCATGTCATCTGGCTTGAATGGATTAAGAAAAATCTAGTGTCCTCTAACTTGGTCTGTCTTAAAAGGTTCAAGAG
>BOPN01002924.1:85000-97500 GCA_017312705.2 Penaeus japonicus | reverse complement strand
AATCGGCAGCCAAGAGGGCCAAGATGGGGACCTCGGGAGATGAAACTAAAAAGACCGTCAACGGAAGGAAGGCTTCACCGAATGTGGACAGCAGGGAAACGCAGAACGGAGGAAAGGTGACAGATAGAAAGAAAATGGAAACAAATGGCTTGGCAGAAGGGGATAAGGGGAGGCAGGAACACGAGGAAGAGGAGGACAAGGACTATGATGCTGACACGGATGTAGATGAGGACAAGAAGAAGTATCTGGTAAAGTGTAGATGGCATTCTTTGGTTGAGCTTTTCTCTTTGTCTGTCGTGTACTGTCTGGATGTGTTTGGTTTTCTGCTTGTTGCTGTCGATGGGTGTCTGTATGATGCTTGCTTTATTTGCTTCCATGTAAAAGTAGGTAAAGATACAGATTTAGATAAAAACATAGATACATACATTTAACCCAATGGCGACGGTGCGTCACACTCGTGTGACACAGCTAAATTCCCAATGCCGGGGCGTCATGCCAGTGTGATGATTACAATGCAATATTGCAATCGCCCGGCATAGGGATTTTTGCGTAGCAAGTGCCCTGTCGGGAAAGGGTTAAGAAGCAAAGGTTGATGTGGTATCATAAAGACAGAATACCTGTTAGTGCAGTACTTGTGACCGGCTAGTTATGATACATATTTTCAGCATAAACACCTAGTCATTGCTATTCACTATGACATTAGAAGATCAACTTATATATGATGAGTGTAGATATTGGTCACAGTCCAAGGTCATACTCAAGTCCATCCTATACCACTGATACAGGAGGTATCATAGGTGTTCTGTGATGTATAGCAAGGTTGTGAATTTTGATCTAAGGACATTTTCAGAAGATAAAGCTGTATGTATAATGAATAAGGGGATAGCGATTATTATCTTGTTATATGTAATAGAGAACAAGTGTCATTTGCTACAAGTTTTTTTATTTTTCTTCTAAAATCATGGCAGGAAAGAGAGAAAGAGAAGAGAAAGAAAAGGAAAAGAAAGAGAAGTAGGAAGAAGGGGAAGGAAAAGGAAATTTAAAAACTAGTTATTTTTTCTGATCGTGCTTAGGAAGAGAATTCATGACTGTCATAGAATAAGCTGATTGTTATTGCTGTTAACATGAATTATCAATTATTTTCATTACTTTTATTGATAGCGTTATTCATAGTAGCAGTATCCTGTCTTTTCCAATATTGATATTATTAAAAATCATTGTCTATCATCATATTTACAGAATCATTGTCATAATTATTATTATTACCATCAATATAATTATTTCTATTATGTTGTTCATTGTAGTGTCAATATTATCATGATTATTGTCATCACTCTGATCATTTTCAACCTGCGTCCTTAAAGCTTTCCATTTCTCCCCAGCAACCCCCAGATACCTCTGCCCTCCCCCTCCCCCCCCTGGCAGATCATTTCAGCGGCAAGACATTCTTCATCTATGGCAGGATGGATGAACGCGTCAAGAAGATGGTGCGCAGATACATCGTTGCTTTCAATGGGTGAGTCACTCCGTAGGCATGGGTTGCCGCTCTAAAATTATTGTCTTTTTGTCAGTGTCAATTTGTGGAATTTTTGAATAATGTGATACACGATTGTATGTTTTTCCAATTTTCTTTAGGGACAATTCTTTAATTTTTTTTTCTGTTACATTAATTACTTGTTAATTTTTTGAATGGATGAGGTACAGAGTGTGTGTGTGTGTGTGTGTGTGTGTGTGTGTGTGTACATATATGTATAAATATATATATATATATATATATATATATATATATATATATATATATATATATATATGTATATATATATATATGTATATATATGTATATATGTATATATATATATATATATATATATATATATATATATATATATATATTTATTTTATTTTTTTTATATCTATACATATATATATATATATATATATATATATATATATATATATATATATATATATATATATAAATATATATATATATATATATATATATATATATATATATATATATATATATATATATATATATATATATATATATATATATATATATATATATATATATATATATATATATATATATATATATATATACATGTATATATATATATATGTATATATATATACATATATATATATATATATATATATATATATATATATATATATATATATATATATATATATATATATATATATATATATATATATAAATATATATATATACATATATATATATATATATATATATATATATATATATATATATATATAAATATATATATACATATATATACATATGTATACATATATATATATATATATATATATATATATATATATATATATATATATATATATATATATATATATATATATGTGTGTGTGTGTAAACATACACACACACACACACACACACACACACACACACACACACACACACACACACACACACACACACACACACACACACACACACACACACACACACACACACACACACACACATACACACATACACACACACACACACACACACACACACACACACACACACACACACACACACACACACACACACACACACACACACACACACACACACACACACACACACATACACACTTAAACTTATATGCTTGTGGGTGTGCATGTTGTGTTTATGGGTGCTGGTATGAGCATCAATGCATTTGTGTTCATAGTCCGGGGAGGTCATGGCAGGTCGGCTGAAGGGGTCATAGGTCAGCGTTAAGGTCGCCATTTATTGCCATTACGAAAACCCCGAGAAGAGCCTTTGACCTCGTGGAGCAAGGCGTTAAAAAGGGAGGGAAGGGGAGAGAAGGAGGAAGGGAGGGAGGGAAGGGAAGGGGAGAGAGGGAGGAAAGGAAAGGAGGGAGGAAGGGAGGGAGATAGAGAAGGGAAGGGAAGGGCGGGAGGGAAAAAGAAGGAAGGAAGGTGGGAAGGTTGGAAGGTGGGAGAGAGGAAGGGATTGAGAGGGATAGGGAGGTATAGGGAGGGAGGGAGGGAGGAAAGGAAGAAAGGAGGGATTGAGAAGGTTTGAGATGGTATAGGGCGGGATGGAAGGAAGGAGGGAAATAAGAAAATATTGCAGGGTGGAGGGGCATAAGTGGAAGCAAGGGCGGGGGAAAAAGATGGAGGAGGAGAAGGAGGGGCGGGGAAGGAGTGAAGGTGAGGAAAAAGAAGACAGGATAGGGCGGAGAGATGTCGAAGGGTGGGGGGGGGAGGGGCCGGAAGTTCCCTCACTGCTTCTGCTCCTACGCCGTTTCTTCCTCCCACGCCCACGCCCACGCCGGGGTCGCTCTCTCGCTCTCTTTCCCTCTCTCTCCCCTTCTGCCTACCCTTCTCCCTCCTTTTCCCTTCCCTTCTCCCTCATTTCTCTTTTCCCTTCTCCCTTCCTTTCTCTCTTCCCTTCTCCTTCCTTTTTTACATTTCTTCCTACTTTCTCTCTCATCTTCCTACTTTCTCTTTCCCCTTCTCCCTCCCTCCTCTCTCCCCTTCTCCCTCCTTTCTTTCCCCTTCTCCCTCCTTTCTGTCTCTCCTCTCTCTCTTTCTTCTCTCTCTCTCTCTCTCTTTCTTCTCTCTCTCTCTCTCTTTCTTCTCTCTCTCTCTCTCTTTCTTCTCTCTCTCTATCTCTTTCTTCTCTCTCTCTCTCTCCAGCTTTCTTTTCTCTCTCCCTCTCTCTTTTTCTTCTCTCTCTCTCTCTTTCTTCTCTCTCTCTATCTCTTTCTTCTCACTCTCTATCTCTTAATTCTCTCTCTATATATCTTTCTTCTCTCTCTCTCTGTAACCCACTTGCTGCCACCAGTTGTAAGCCACCGCTGGGAGCAGTTGTAACGCACTCGATGCCCTAGTTGTGATAGGTGGATAGACAGACAGATGTTCACGTGCCATGGTTTTTATTGTGGTCTCTTGTTAATATACTAGGTTCCGGCCAAAGGCCGGAGGTCAGAGCTGTTCTCTTGTATGTCAGTCTGACCTGATCTGCCTTGATCTGCCCTGAGTTCTTTCTGTGTCCTTCTTAAGTATGAATCCTGATTCACTTCATACACCTCAAGCCTTCCGTTAGCAAACACAGCTGCTGGAAAAGTTGGAGTTTTGAGGTGGAAACGAACACAGGAAACAGGATGCGTCAGGTCAAAACATACTGCTAATGATATAGCATTGAATTAAGTTGAAATAAATAATCAATGTCTTAGGTCACATAATGTTCAATACCAGTGCCTTACACACACACACACACACTCTCTCTCTCTCTCTCTCGTGCCAAGTGGAGTTGACAATTGCTGGCATCTAGTGGTTACAAGAGAACAAAACAGCAGAGCCTACCTAATAATACCAGATGTATTTGGAGTCGTTTCACTTATTTTGACTCATCCAGGCTAACTCAACCTGACTCATCATGATTTATTCTAATTCATCAAGACTCATCTCAACTCATCCAGATTTATTCCAACTAACCCAGACTGACCCTGACTCACCAAGTCCTCTCTCTCTCTCTCCCCCCCCCCCTCTTTCCCTGTAAACTTGGCAGTTGTACTAATTGATACCAGACTGACCCTGATAGTGACTGACTCACCAATTTTTATTCCGTGTCATCCAGATGTATGTATTTTGACCCGATTGGACTCACCGTTCGCTTCGACTCTTTCCTCACCACAGGCACTGGAGGAGAACTCAAGCCTGCAGTTTGTGAAGCCGGCGTGGATATGGAAGTGCAGCGACAAGCAGAAACTGACTCCACACCAGCCGTTCCTAGTTGTGCCCAGCGAGTAAGAGAGGGAGGAGGAGGAGGAGGAGCAGCAGCAGCAGCAGCAGCAGCAGCAGCAGCAGCAGGAGGAGGAGGGGGAGGAGGGGGCATCATAAATAGCAAGGGAGTGAGAGAAGATAGAAGGAAGTTGGGCTTGATACGTAGCCAGAGAGTGAGGGAGGGGGGAAAGGGCAAGATAGAGAGTGAGAGAGGCGGGAGGGATGGGGGAAGGATAGATAGTCAGGGAATGAGAGAAGGGAGGGGCATGAGGAATACCCAAGGAGTGAGGGAGGGGGAGGGAGCAGGGAGGCCAGATAGAGAGAGAGAAAGAGAGGGAGGAGAGAGTGGGCATGACATATACCCATGGAGTGAGAGAGGGGGGGGTTGGGCATGACAGAGGTCCAGGCAATGAGTATGAGTAAGGGGGAAGGGAGTGGAGGGATGTCCCCTCCAACTCACTCCTTTGAATTTGTTCTGTTTTCTCTCTCACTCTCACTCGCACACGCACACGCACACATACACTAACACAAACACACTACCCCCTCCCCTCCCCTCCCCCCCCCCTCCCCTCCCCCTGCCACACACTCAATTAATGAAAGTGTAAAACTAAAGTACAACTCTCCATTTTATGAAATGTGTCTTTCTATACCTCAAATAAACCAAGAAATCATTCTATGTTTCCTTACTTTGAAAAGAAAAAGAAGTAAGATAATGAGAAAATCATGAAGAGTGAATTGTGATAGAAATATGAGAGAAAAGAAAGGAATATTATAGGTAAAAAAAGGGTGACAGAGAGAACTGAGAAAATGAGAAAATTAAGGAACTTATTCTAAAAATTATGATAATGATTATACATATTTATATAAATATATATGCATATGGGTGTATGTATGTATGTATGTATATATGCATGTATATATATTTATTTATTTATATATATTTATATATATATTTATATATATATTTATATATGCATATGGGTGTATGTATGTATATATGTATATATGCATGTATATATATTTATTTATTTATATATATATTTACGTGTATGTACATAAATACATATATGTACATTTATGCATATACATATATATACATATATACAGATACATACATATAGATGTACGTCTGAATGTAAGAGTATGTATTGCAGAAATTCCCAGACTCTGTTACTCGATTGTTCGGGAATTCCTCAATCAGTAATTTAATCTCTTTGAGTGTAGGGGATTTTAGTCGGACCAGATATTTTTGCACAGAGCTATTCGTAGGGGATGTCGAGGGGCTTAGTTACTTCGTATAAAAAAAAAGGATAGTACAGTATTAATACACCGCGGGAAAATCTTTATTGGACGAGTCCTAAGTCTGAGTTTGCACGTATGTGACAATTTTGTTTTCTGCGTTTGATGTATTTTGCAAGTACGTTCTCTCTTGTTGATTCTGTTTGCTTCCCCTTGTCCCTTCCCTCTCTCACGATGAATGTATTTATTTTTGTCTCGTTCTTCTCAATTTTTGTATTTTTACTTTGAGTTCTTATTATTTCATCCTTTTTGTAACTTTTTATACAATTAAGTGCAGGTATTGTAGAGAGAGGTAGCTTTGTGTGTGAGTACAAGTATATATATTTTTTATTCCTTGGGTGTGTATTTTTATCCCCTCATGATTAATTATAATAGATTTGTTGAGAAATGCAAATACTCAGTAATGAAAATGATGGCTGCAAGCGTATCTAAAATGGATCATATTCTGCGATAGTTGAACTGTTGACCGAGCCTATAAATTTACTGAACGATGATCGGGATCAGAGTTACTATGGAAAAAAAAAAATTATCTTGATTTAACCCATTCCCGACGGGGGATTTCTAGCCTAGAATGTCCAAATGCCGGGGCGTTCGAATTATTAGGCCTAAATCAATTGAATAGCTGGCACAATACTGTGCCGCCCGGCAACTGGGCTTTTGAATGCGCGGTACACATGCTGTACCACCCGTCCTGTGTGGGTTAATGTTGTTAGGGTTGGTGGTAAGATTGAAATAAAAACAAATCACAGTTACTTATTTTCTCCTTTGCTAAACATGGTATAGTGTAGTTCAAGAAACATCCTTATATATTGTGAGGCATTCCACGGTTAGGTGACCTCCCACAAACATCAATTGAAACGTGACCAATCGTGTGCTAAATATTTGCAGACTGCAACTCATTTTTCCACTGCAAATGTGGGAGGGGGGGTGGCACCAGTTCTCTCCCTCCATGGTACAGTGAATTTTGCAGTGGAAGCTTTCTGTCCTGCAACGTCAACGTCTGGCTCATACAGGATATCTGGGGGATGATATAAATAGCTCTTGTGTGATACATATATGTTTTGTAATCTTGCAGGATATATTTAATTCTGATACAGCTGAAATTTTAAAAAAGCATCCATTTTAAAGTATTATAGGTATTATAATTTCATATAGCTTATAAATTATATAGATATTACTAACATGACAAAGATTTCTTGAGAACTCGTCAATATTCCTATTGCAGGAATTGCTTCAGGTAAAACTCTCTAAAAAGCTTGTATTACATTGGAAGAGGGAAATAAAAATATTGACAATAGATAGTGAATATCATTCATATATTTATTCATTTATTCATGTATTTGTTTGTATATATATACATACATAATTCTTGTATCACAAACAGACAGGCAGTTAGCATTCGTGACGAGTAAATGGTTTAATTAACATTGTGTTACCAGTATCATTATATATTGTATAAAGTGAGAATCAAATTTACAAAATCAAAGAAGCATAATCACACAAACAAACTTCCAAATCAGTTACTCTTTTTTTTTCCCATTATATCAAAACGCAAGATGCTTTAGAACTACAAACCTCCTGGTACTACACTATGACAGCTTTCCTCTCCAAAAAAAAATAGTGGAAAAGAGCTAAGTAATACCTAATAATGAAGATATTAATAGTCATAACAATAATAGTTATTACAGTCACAATGATACAAATAATAAAAAATTGTGACCTAAGTACCTTTAAGAGAAAAGATGGTATTCATTCCATGACCGAAACTATAAAAACCACCGATGTTCTACGGACAAACAATTATCCACCATCTCGACCCATGACATGGTGCATCGTAAGACAACCACCAAGCGGATAATGTGAGTCAACATACCGATTAGATGATTAGATGATTAGACTCTACCAATCAGCAACTGGCTGGTGGGAAATCACCTATAGATAAATCTCAGACCATGAAAATGACATGATTTCAGATCTCTCTACCAATCACCAGTCACGTGATGGGGATTGCAAGCCGTCATGTGCACAACCAAATAACCAAATATCAACAGAAAAAATAATAATAATAAAATTACATAATAAAATAAAAAAAAATAATAAAAAAAAATACCCTCACTATCAAACCCTACTGAACACAACAACGAGAAATGAGGACGCAGCGACCGGCACCACCGCTCGAACGCCAACGAGGACAAGAACAAGGATGAGGAAGATGAGGCCAGGAGGCAAAGGGGCAGGTGAGGTGAGGGGGAGGGGAGGGGGAAGGTGGCTAAGCTAGTTCCTGAGCGAAGCAAGCCTCTGGTCGAGCTCGTCCATCTCTTTTGTCTTGGTCTTCTCGCCCACGCTGGAGAGCTCGCCCACGCTCTCCATCCCTGGCAGGGCGGACACCATGTCCAGCCCCGCCTCCTCTGCCACCTGCTGGATGAGGGCGTCGACGTCACTCTTCGGGGTGCTCAGGGTTGTTGCCGCGGCCATGCTGTCCTCCATCACCTGCGGGGAGGGAGAGAGGGGGTATGTTTAGATAGATAAATGAAAGAGAGAGAGAGAGAACTTTGAGAGAGAAAGTACTTTGAGAGAAAGAAAAAGAGGGAGAGAGAAAGTACTTTGAGAGAAAGAAAAAGAGGGAGAGAGAGAGTAGTTTGAGAGAGAAAGAAAGTACTTTGAGAGAAAGAGAGAGAGAGAGAAAGAGGGAGAGAGAGAGTACTTTGAAAGAGAAAGAAAGTACTTTGAGAGAAAGAGAGAGAGAGAGAGGGAGAAAGAAAAAGAGGGAGAGAGAGAGAGAGAGAGAGAGAGCAAGAGAGATAAAATACAAGAGAGAGAGAGAACAAGAGAGAGAAAAAGAACAAGGCAGAGAAAGAGAGAGACAAACAGACAGACTCACATTAGTCCTGACGTCCAGGTCTTCGAACTGCGACTCGAACTGGCCCATAACATGTGAAATCTTCTCGAGGTCCATGGCTTTAAGGGCCTTATCAAGAGAGCCGACAGCACCACTCATGTTCTTGGTCACACCCTGCATAGCCATCGCCGACTGGACTCTAGGGAAAGGGAGCGGAATGTTTTAACACAAAATGTAATTCATTCTATGGATGGTCATTACGTGATGTGGTTTATCTCCGTCATTCTTCCCGTTTGCTGTAGTGCAAGCATCCTTGAGAATTTGAAACAAAGGACATTCAAACTTGATCAGCTGAACTAAATGACGGAGTAATAAAGCCTTTGGATACACATCAACAACAATATGCTTATTCTACATCTATAATTTTTGTTTTCATATAACTCTCTTACACACACTCTACCTTAAGGTCTCCTTCTGTAGCAGAGAGTGAGATCAGGAGAGAAATGCAGGACATGTATTTCCTATGTCTTCTCTGGAAGTCTCCAATATGTCTCACTCTACACCTTGCAATCCACAATCATAATCAAGTATACATGTCTATCTCTGCCCCTTGCAATCTACAATCATAATCAAGTATACATGTCTATCTCTGCCCCTTGCAACTCACAATCATAATCAAGTATACATGTCTATCTCTGCCCCTTGCAACTCACAATCATAATCAAGTATACATGTCTATCTCTGCCCCTTGCAATCCACAATCATAATCAAGTATACATGTCTATCTCTGTCCCTTGCAACTCACAATCAAGTTGTGTAGATTTATAAATACTAGATTTATGAGATGATGCACAAATAACAATCACAACTCCACATAAGTTGCCAAAATACTCAACTTTAAGAGTACTTCTACCATGCATGTCTACAAAAAGTAACTGAGAGGGAGAAGGAGAGAGAAAGAGAGAGAGGCGAAGAGGGAGAAGGGATAACATAAGGAACAAGTGGATGATAAATGCAGAATTGTGGAAGGGGCTGTTGTCAGTAAAGATGCGAGTTACTTTTCCAGGTGGAAACGCCTTGTTTTTTTTGTTTTTTCTAATTATTCTCTTCATGGGTATGGAGAGGGGGTGCAAAATGACTAATCATGATTGAAATAACACTACAGCCTCCATCATCATCAACCGCCATCATCCATCACCATCACCTAAAGACAAGATGAAAAGAAATAGAGGAATATAGAACCAAAGAGAAGAAAGAAAAGGGGGACAGAAAAACGAGTCTTGTTCTAACCTTGACTTGACGCCGTCCAGCCTGGAAGCCATGCGCAGGTACGAGAGCGACTCCTGCTTCTTGCGGATGCTGTTCTCTGCGTAGATCCTGGCACCCTCGACGTTGCCCTGCTTCATCGCTGTCACCATCTTCTTCTTCTGTGCCTATTATGAAGGGGGAGAGGGCAATTTGTAGAATATAAATGTCTAGTATATATATATATATATACACACAGATATATACTATAGTTATATGTGTGTGTGTGTGTGTGTGTGTGTGTGTGTGTGTGTGTGTGTGTGTGTGTGTGTGTGTGTGTGTGTGTGTGTGTGTGTGTGTGTGTGTGTGTGTGTGTGTGTGTGTGTGTGTGTGTATATATATATATAGACTTTGGTTTATAGATAAAACCAACTCTTCAAGTGAGGCTCTCTTACCATCTGTTCCTTCTCCGCTTTCTTTGACAGTCGTTCCATCTGCTTCTCGCACATCTTCAGCTCAAACATACAATCTGCAATGTACAAATCTCATTAGTGCTTGACTTACACAAGGTAATTAATGAATCAACCTTTTTCTATTATTGATTATAGCCTATGTAAGGGAATAAGGGTAAGCACACAAATAGACATACACCCGCATGCCTACACAAGAGGAGACTTACATGCTAATGAGCTGTCATGATTTTTTTCTTTTTTTTTTTTTTTTTTTTTTTTGCTTTTCTTATATCATTATCAATGCTTCCACATTGTGATTTTTATTATTATAATTTTCCCATGTAAAAAAAATGAGTAAGAAAATAATGAATTCAATAGTATTTAACCCAATACCGCCGGTCACCGGCCACAGACGCGATTATGTAATATGATAGCACGGGTGCCGTCATACGCCGTCGATGATATAATTGATTTAGGCCTATGCGTTCGAGGGCCCTGGCATTGAAGCCATAAAAGACGAAACAGCCCGCCGGGAATGGGTTAAAGGGCATCCTATGCTCTCAGTAACCCAGTAACGGGTTCCAGTATAGTATATCTATAAATCACACTCTAATAAAACAAAATCCACAGTGCCATTTCTCACAGTTAGCCCTACAAGCCTTTGTTTCCACATAAAAAAACACTTAATCAAATTTGTAATATTTACAAAATAGTAATTATATACATGTATGAATTTGTGATTTTTTCCCTTTGGAAGGGAGAAAAATTTGTAGACATACCTTTACAATTTTATGTCCAGTGCAATATTTTTGTATTTTGAGCAAACTTTTTCATTTTATTTCCTTATATCATTATCATTGTTTTATCAAGCTTTGGGAATATATTCTGGTTCCTTATATATCACATAAACCTGTACATGTGACAAAGGATTTGGGACCTGAAGAACATCTCGGACTGATTCAGCATCAAGGATAAAAGCTGATACTAGCAAATTCATTATCAATAGACTGCTCAAGATGTTTGCTATCTTGACATAGTGCTTTCAGTCAGGAGAAACGAACAATAGCAATGGTCTGTACAGTTGGGTAGGGCATGACCTCAAACAACAGGCAGGTTAAATTTGGGTTCCGAGTGAGTTGCTTAACCCATTCACAACGGGACATATTTTTGCCTACTCCCGCTTATGCTGGGAAGATAACAAGCGTGTGACCATTCCTAGGGCCATGCAGAACCTCTCAGAGCATTTTTCACCCACCCTATTCATATGATTTTCATGAATGCATCTACAATGTAAAGGCACTTAAAAATATTACCATGTTCAGAGGAGCTATTTTAGGAAAAAAAATATGCTACAGCAATGGTTTTCTAGTGTTATTTTGTTGAATTTTGACTAAATTCTTCACTTCTCTGTGAAAATACCAATTGAAAGTGGACTCAATCACTTGGTGGCTATCAAAAAACATGTTTCATAATTATATTTTCTTTTTACCAAAACGAAAAGAAGAACAATATAAATAATCATACATGTACATATGGGTATGTACATGTACATCGTGACATGACGTGAAGTGATGTGATATCACGGTTACTCAACAAATTAGAAGTAGTATTACACTGGTAATTTTTCACTTTACTTTATTTCTTGGCCAACCACATTTGATTTTCCAATAGTTTTTTGACTCGGATCTTTTTATTCGACCGATGAAGAAGCAGAAATTACCATGCTGTCATCAATATCACCGTAGTTTTCTCTGACATTGTTTTTTTTAACGTTGTATCTCATTTTATGACACTCAAACACCTAAACTAACGTAGCAGAGTCTAACATACTATGAAAAATTATTATATTTGAAAACAATCTAGCAATCTACTGCTTGCTTTTCGGC
>BOPN01002924.1:65000-67500 GCA_017312705.2 Penaeus japonicus | reverse complement strand
TGACATGGCCTTGCCCTCGCTTGACCTCTATCGCACCTTCTTCCCTCACCGCCTAGCCTCGCCCCAGCAACACCCAAGGCCAAGCCAAGACGTCCAAAAAGCCCCCCTCCCCCCCCCCACCGGCTACCACTTGGTGACGTCACCAAGAGTTATCTGACTTCGGCTAAGCACCCTAATTGCGAGACCCCTCACGCTAATTAGTTAGTGAACTACTTGTAATATTTCGCAGCATAGCCACGAGGAAACGACGACAGATAGAGCAGTCATCAGATTCTGTCCTTCGGGGCACCTGTGGCATCGCGGTTGAAATGCGCCCATCAGTGGCACCAGAGAGATGGATAAAGGTTGTGAAGGAGAGAGAGAGAGAGAGAGAGAGAGAGAGAGAGAGAGAGAGAGAGAGAGAGAGAGAGAGAGAGAGAGAGAGAGAGAGAGAGAGAGAGAGAGAGACGAGTCCTAAGTCCACTCGTGGAAGTCTCAAGTCCTCGTCAGTCAGTCCCACTCGTCGAAGTCTCAAGTCCCACTCGTGGAAGTCTCAAGTCCATCTCGTCGGGAGTCTCGGTCACTCGTCGAAGTCTCAAGTCCCATTCGTCGAAGTCTCAAGTCCCACTCGTGGAAGTCTCAAGTCCCACTCGTGGAAGTCTGAAGTCCATCTCGTCGAAGTCTCAGTCCACTTTCGTCGAAGTCTCAAAGTCCCACTCAAAAACGGAAATGACAGTTATACAGTGTAACAGAGATTTGGTCCTCATGATGGGTTAATTATTCAGAAAGAATTTGCGTACGTGATTTGCAAAACATTCATAGTTTATTTGAAATACTACGTGGCTTATAGTCGTTAACGGTTATCTATGCATGTTCTTGTATTTTGTTATATTTCCTGATGTCTTCTATGTTAGTTGTTCATTATACGTAAGTGCAAAAAGGTAATATTCACAAAATAATAGTCTTACGTTTTTTACATCAAGGTAGTCTATGCTATCTTATGCTACTTTGTTCATATTTGTATGAGGTTTATCTTACGTATTTTTATTATTATTATTGTTTATTATTTTTTTGTTTCGTTTTTATGTTCATTTTTACATGTACATTCTTATGTGGAGGTCTGTCTACGTGAATCTTCATTCTATTTTTTATAAATATCACACATTTTCTAACAGGCTGCTACCATCTGTAATTGGCTTTATATCAAACATTTAGTGATCGTAACAGATGTACTAGAAGCACATGGTGATGCCCAAGACATAATTCAGGTGCCCCGTACTGATGCTTTAGCCACCACGTGGTTCCCTCGGTTAGGCTGACCACGTGGAGGAAGAAAAGCCGGCCAGAAGATCATCGTTCGTCCAAGCCGTGCAAGATCAGAGAGATCTGACATGGCCTTGCCCTCGCTTGACCTCTATCGCACCTTCTTCCCTCACCGCCTAGCCTCGCCCCAGCAACACCCAAGGCCAAGCCAAGACGTCCAAAAAGCCCCCCCCCCCCCCCCCCCACCGGCTACCACTTGTTTGACGTCACCAAGAATTATCTGACTTCGGCTAAGCACCCTAATTGCGAGAACCACCCCTCACGCTAATTAGTTAGTGAACTACTTGTAATATTTCGCAGCATAGCCACGAGGAAGCGACGACAGATAGAGCAGTCATCAGATTCTGTCCTTCGGGGCACCTGTGGCATCGCGGTTGAAATGCGCCCATCAGTGGCACCAGAGGGATGGAAAGAAAGAAAGAAAGAAAGAAAGAGAAAAACAAAAAGAGAGAAACAGAGAGGGAAAAAAACGATCAGAGAAAAAGTGAAAAAGAGAGAGAGAAAGAGAGAAAATGAGAGAGAGGGAAAGAAAGGCCGAATGGGAGAAAGAGAAATGAGAAAGAAAGAATAAGAAAGATTTAGAAAGAAAGAAAAAGAAAGATTGAGAGAAAGGGAAAGAAAGACCGAATGGGAGAGAGAGAATAAAAAATGAGAAAGAAAGAATAAGAAAGACTGAGAAAGAAAGAAAAAAGAAAGAATTAGAGAGAAGGAAAGACAGAAAGAGAGAGAGAATGAGAGGGCGAGGGTAAGGGGAGGGGGAGGGAGGAGAGGCAGCCAGGAGGGAGACCGCGCTCGCCGGCTCGACTGGAAACAAAATGGCGTCCAACCTTGAAGCCGTTGGAGCCGTCGCTATTCTCAGTAAACATCGGTTTACTCATGCTTTAAATATTTTTGATATATGAAATGAAGGATCTATTGTTTTTTGCTATTTTAGAGTTGTGTTTTATCCTTGGTTTGTTCTTTGATTTTCTTTTATCATACATATATTTCACCTTAAAGAAGAATTACGTATTTGGAAGATATCAAAGGCATGAACAATATCAAAATCAGTGTATGATAACAAATGAATAATGAATGTTAAAAAAAACAACAACAAATAAACGGGGTAATCAATAAGCTAACAATTGCTAGCAACCTTGACTAAAAGGTCTTTTCATTCAGGAATCATCATCTGCAAACTTCTGTGTTTTCCTGAAGC
>BOPN01002924.1:45000-50000 GCA_017312705.2 Penaeus japonicus | reverse complement strand
AAGGAGAAACCCTGCAAAATCAAATAGAGTATTTTTCAACATATACTCAAAAAATGCCACACTAAACTCGAAGGAGAAAATCTGCAAAATCAAATAGAGTATTTTTCAACATATACTAAAAAAAAAAATGCCACACTAAACTTGAAGGAAAAAAATCAGCAAAAGCAAATACCTGCTGTTTCTACACAGCCTCACTCTCTCCCATCAGTCAAGACAATGTTGTGATGAGATGTCTCCCCATGACACAGCATCAAGGCTTTTTTTTATCTGTAACCCACTGCCACTTACAGAATAAGTTTGTTTGTTTTTTGTTTTTGTGCAAGTACAGTAAGAATTCAGATTCACAGATTCTTAATCATAATAATAATAATAATGAATATATGGACAACCATACCTTTAACAAAGACAAAAAAAAAAAAAAAATTGAGACAACATTCTGGAAAAAGTTGATCTCGAGAATAAACCAAAAGTTGGAGGTTGACCTCGAGAATAAATCAAAAGTTGGAGGTTGACCTCGAGAATAAACCAAAAGTTGGAGGTTGATCTCGAGAATAAACCAAAAGTTGGAGGTTGACCTCGAGAATAAACCAAAAGTTGGAGGTTGACCTCGAGAATAAACCAAAGGTTGGAGGTTAATCTCGAGAATAAACCAAAAGTTGGAGGTTGACCTCGAGAATAAACCAAAAGTTGGACTGGTTGCAAGGCCCTGTTGCACCACTAAGCCTTTGCAAAAGTGCTCATTGCCATAACACCATTTCCTTGCAATTGTCAATGTCTCACACAACAATGTAGCAACAATGAACATTATCTTGCAAGAAAACATTTTTTTCATCAATAAAGAATTTTTTAAAAAGTAATGAGTGACCTGCACATTAATATTAATTTTGAACTAGATGGTATATATTTTCATCATAATACAATAAAAATGAAAACTAAAGAGATTAATTACATTTAAAAATAATGGTTGCCTATTTTACTCCTTAACCTATGTGACTGTATTAAAATATAGATATGATATAGCATTGGTTCAAACATTCACTTTAATTCACTTTACAAGAGTGGTTCTCTCGTGCCTTATATATCTCTAAAACGATCAAAGAAAATAACTTAAAAGTTTGTGAAAACAACAGGGTATAAAATGCTTACACAAAACTATATCATATGTAGCCCTGAAATATATTCCTATCATAAGAAAATGAGGAGAAAAAAATATATATATCTTTCATGGTATCTAAATAAAAAAAAAACAAAAAAATCATGAAAATCATATTAGAGTTAAATAAAAAACAAACGTTTAAATCTAAATGGAAAAGAGAGAGAGAAAAAAAAAGATTCAGGTACCTAGTATTGCACACTGAATTCCTAAATATATATATATATCTTATTTCTTAATCTATCTTCATCCATATCTCTCTTATATATATATACAGCTAAAAGGTGAGTTAACTCCACAACATGTTCTCCTCCGCGTCTCCGGACATGGGCCACGTGCTGTTCAGAGAGAAAGAAGGGGAAAAAAAAACATGCATTTAAAAAAAAACAAAAAAACATTAAATTCATGCAATATCATGATGCAAATGCAAGGTCGATATTGTCAAAGATACCATGATGTTTTAGATTCGTGTTAAATGTTTTTTTTTTTTTTTTTTTTTTTTTTTTTTTTTTTTTTTTTTTTTTTTTTTTTTTTTTTTTTTTTTTGAGATGTGTGACATAGTAGGAAGTGTAAGCAGTTTCACCATAAGTTTAGGGTTTATCAAGAAACATGCACACAGATGGTGGCAACATGCATCAACATTCCTTTAATTCTGGCATTTTAAAACAGTCATGCAAATTATGGAAGAAAAAAGAATTCCAAATTTGATGCCAAATGCAACATTAATGATTAAAAGTTCAAAAATACTATTTCCTCTATAACATTATACATGCTCATATCACAATGCTTGCCCTGCCACAGTATCAGTAATACAAAATTAACTAAAGGTCCATTTCTATTAGTCAACACCAATCATGATCTTCTATAGCCTAACAATTATCTCAAGTGCATATGATTGTGTGACTCATCCTTCTCTTCTGCCACTCTTTGCCTCGAGCCCTCGCTGCCTCTAGCCCTCGCTCCCTCTTTGCCTCGCTGCCTCCTAGCCCTCGCTGCCTCCTGGCCCTCACGCTGCCTCTAGCCTCGCTGCCTCCTGGCCTCGCTGCCTCTAGCCCTCGCTGCCTCTAGCCCTCGCTGCCTCACTAGCCCTCACTTCCTCAGCCCTCGCTGCCTCTAGCCCTCGCTCCTCCCAGCCCTCGCTGCCTCTAGCCCTCGCTGCCTCTAGCCCTCGCTGCCTCTAGCCCTCGCTGCCTCTAGCCCTCGCTGCCTCTAGCCCTCGCTCCCTCTTTGCCTCGCTGCCTCTAGCCCTCGCTGCCTCTAGCCCTCGCTGCCTCTAGCCCTCGCTGCCTCTAGCCCTCGCTGCCTCTAGCCCTCGCTGCCTCTAGCCCTCGCTGCCTCTAGCCCTCGCTGCCTCTAGCCCTCGCTGCCTCTAGCCCTCGCTGCCTCGAGCCCTCGCTGCCTCTAGCCCTCACTGCCCCTCCCTGGCCACTCGCTCGCCTCGAGCCCTCCTGCACTCTAGCCCTCGCTGCCTCTAGCCCTCGCTCCCTCTTCGCCTCCCTTCCTCTAGCCCTCGCTGCCTCTGGCCCTCATGCCTCTAGCCCTCGCTGCCTCTAGCCCTCGCTGCCTCTAGCCCTCGCTGCCTCTAGCCCTCGCTGCCTCCGAGCCCTCGCCCGCCTCTAACCCTCACTGCCTCGACCCCCTGGCTGCCCTCTGCGCCTCGCTGCCTCTAGCCCTCGCTGCCTCGAGCCCTCGCTGCCTCTAGCCCTCGCTGCCTCTAGCCCTCGCTGCCTCCCCAACCTGTCGCTGCCTCTGGCCTCGCTCGCTGCCTCTGGCCTCGCTCGCTCCTTCTCTAGCCCTCCGCTGCCTCAGCCTCGCTCGCTACCTCTAGCCCTCGCTCGCTGCCTCTAGCCCTCGCTCGCTACCTCTAGCCCTCGCTGCCTTTAGCCCTCGCTGCCTCTAGCCCTCGCTGCCTCTAGCCCTCGCTGCCTCTAGCCCTCGCTGCCTCTAGCCCTCGCTGCCTCTAGCCCTCGCTCGCTACCTCTAGCCCTCGCTCGCTGCCTCTAGCCCTCGCTCGCTGCCTCTAGCCCTCGCTGCCTCTAGCCCTCGCTCGCTACCTCTAGCCCTCGCTCGCTGCCTCTAGCCCTCGCTCGCTGCCTCTAGCCCTCGCTGCCTCTAGCCCTCGCTCGCTACCTCTAGCCCTCGCTCGCTGCCTCTAGCCCTCGCTCGCTGCCTCTAGCCCTCGCTGCCTCTAGCCCTCGCTGCCTCTAGCCCTCGCTGCCTCGAGCCCTCGCTGCCTCTAGCCCTCGCTGCCTCTAGCCCTCGCTGCCTCTAGCCCTCGCTCGCTACCTCTAGCCCTCGCTCGCTGCCTCTAGCCCTCGCTCCCTCTAGCCCTCGCTGCCTCTAGCCCTCGCTGCCTCTAGCCCTCGCTGCCTCCCCAGCCTCGCTGCCTCGAGCCCTCGCTGCCTCCTAGCCCTCGCTCGCTGCCTCCACAACCCTCGCTGCCCTCTAGCCCTCGCTGCCTCTAGCCCTCGCTGCCTCTAGCCCTCGCTGCCTCGAGCCCTCGCTGCCTCTAGCCCTCGCTGCCTCTAGCCCTCGCTGCCTCGAGCCCTCGCTGCCTCGAGCCCTCGCTGCCTCTAGCCCTCGCTGCCTCGAGCCCTCGCTGCCTCTAGCCCTCGCTGCCTCTAGCCCTCGCTGCCTCTAGCCCTCGCTGCCTCTAGCCCTCGCTGCCTCTAGCCCTCGCTGCCTCTAGCCCTCGCTCGCTGCCTCCCTAGCCCTCTTGCCTCTAGCCCTCGCGCACTCTAGCCCTCGCTGCCTCGAGCCCTCGCTGCCTCGAGCCCTCGCTGCCTCTAGCCCTCGCTACCTCGAGCCCTCGCTGCCTCGAGCCCTCGCTGCCTCTAGCCCTCGCTGCCTCTAGCCCTCGCTGCCTCTAGCCCTCGCTGCCTCTAGCCCTCGCTGCCTCTAGCCCTCGCTGCCTCGAGCCCTCGCTGCCTCGAGCCCTCGCTGCCTCGAGCCCTCGCTGCCTCGAGCCCTCGCTGCCTCGAGCCCTCGCTGCCTCGAGCCCTCTTTTTTTTTAAGATCTTTGACTTTTTTTATGTTAATGGGATGTCTGTTAATTGAGATGTGTGACATAGTAGGAAGTGTAAGCAGTTTCACCATAAGTTTAGGGTTTATCAAGAAACATGCACACAGATGGTGGCAACATGCATCAACATTCCTTTAATTCTGGCATTTTAAAACAGTCATGCAAATTATGGAAGAAAAAAGAATTCCAAATTTGATGCCAAATGCAACATTAATGATTAAAAGTTCAAAAATACTATTTCATCTATAATATTATACATGCTCATATCACAATGCTTTTCCTGCCACAGTATCAGTAATACAAAATTAACTAAAGGTCCATTTCTATTAGTAAACACCAATCATGATCGTCTATAGCCTAGCTTTCTAATTATCTCAAGTGCATGTGATTGTGACTCCATCCTTCCTCTTTTCCTCGCTGCCTCGAGCCCTCGCTGCCTCTAGCCCTCGCTCCCTCTTTGCCTCGCTGCCTCTAGCCCTCGCTGCCTCTAGCCCTCGCTGCCTCTAGCCCTCGCTGCCTCTAGCCCTCGCTGCCTCTAGCCCTCGCTGCCTCTAGCCCTCGCTCCCTCTAGCCCTCGCTGCCTCTAGCCCTCGCTGCCTCTAGCCCTCGCTGCCTCTAGCCCTCGCTGCCTCTAGCCCTCGCTGCCTCGAGCCCTCGCTGCCTCTAGCCCTCGCTGCCTCTAGCCCTCGCAACCTTTAGCTCCCACAGTGCAATCAGAAAGAATCTTAGCTAGAGTACTCACCCTGCTTGGCTGAGGTCAAAGACTTTCCCGCGGTTGGTATCATTTCCGTAGGACTTGGGCGTGGGTCGCTCATCCACGCCGGT
>BOPN01002924.1:22500-25000 GCA_017312705.2 Penaeus japonicus | reverse complement strand
ATATATATATATATATATATATATATATATATATATATACATGTATATACACACACATATGTATGTACGTATTTCTGTATATAATCTGACTACTTATATATAGATTAATTTATTTTATATTGGTGCTTTTATAAAAATAAATCTAACATTCTTCTAAGAATCTTCAACATCCACTTTTACAACTGCCAACAATCCCTTTCAGAATTTCCAGCATCCCCTTATGAATCCCATCCACTTTTATGACCTTATTCCTTAAACTATTACCGACTCTTATAACCAGCCCCTTTGAGAATTACCAACATTTCCTTTAATAATTACCAACATCCCTTCTTCCAACGACCAACAACCCCATCAATGATAGCCAACACCCCCTTTTCCAACGGTCTTTTTCAACAATTGCCAACATCACCCCCTCTTTCAACGACCAATATTTCCGAAGTGGCAACCCTTCCTACCTGGCCATAGGCGACCTCCAGCTCATCGAAGACCGCGTTGATCAGTCCCATGAGGTTCGGCTGGAGGGGAAGTTGTGTCTCGGCGCCGGTCCACTGGCACGCCATCCGACCCATGATCTGCGGGGAGAGGGCATGAGGCCTCGTGAGTCAGAGGCGCGTTACTGAAGGAGGAGGAGATGGGGGGAGAGGGGGGTGGAGGATGTGTTAGAGGGAGGATGGGAGAGAAAAAAATAAGGGAGGATGATTGGGTTGGAGGGAAGATGGGAAAGAGGGAGGGAGGGTGGAAGTGTAGGGGGAAGGAGGGAAGACTAAGCGAGACAGACAGACACAAATAATACAAAAAAAAGGGGAAGGAGGGAAGACTAAGCGAGACAGACAGAGAAAAATAACAGAAAAAAAGAAGAAGAAACTAAAATAAAAGAGAAAAAAAAGAAACAAGACAGACACGCAGAACTAAACCTCCTGACGCTGTAGCCAATCACATACATCCACAATGTCCCCGCCTCCCATCCCCGCGAAACTCTACGGGATGTCCCCTCCCTACCTCGACGTAGAGAGGCAGCGGGCACTCCTGAAGGTACTTGCTCACTAACTCCCTCTGCTCCTTGTTGACGCTGCGGTGGTGCTGCTTCAGGATGCCCTCGAACTTGTTGTATCCTTCGTCAATCGTCAGCGGGGGGATCTGTAGAGCCAGAGGGGTGGGGGGGGGGTAGGTGGGGGAAGGGGGAGGGGGTGGGGGGGAAGAGATTGTGGGTTAGTGGCGCTGTTTTTGAAAATGGGACGGATTTTTTTTTTCTCCAGAAAAAGGCTCATGTGATAGTATGTCAGTGATGAAGAGAATATTAAATGATGTGAAAAAAGACAAGATGTTTCAAGGAAAAGACACACACACATACATACATATATATACACACATACTTATATACACATATGCATACATACACACATAAATATATATACACATACATACATACTTACATAATACATACATATATCCATACACACACACACGCACAAACACACACACAAACTCACGCACGCACACACACACAAACTCCTCCTCCTCTTCCTCCTCCTCCTCCTCCTCCTCCAGCCCCACCTTGAGGAAGCAAGCCCGGTCCTCGATGATGGTCTGCAGGAGCGACATTTGCGGCGAGTCGTCCCTGACGGTCATGATAAGCTTGACGTGTTCGGGGAGCTCGCTCGGCACCCACTCCAGGGACGTCGAGCCGTAGCTCTTGACTTGGTCGATGCCGTCGATCATAATCACCAGCGGCCGGATCTTGCACGCCTTCGACCAGACGTGCTTCAGGAACGCCGACATGTGCCGCACGCTCTGTGGGGGAGAGAGGGGAGGACGGGGGGAAGGGGGATGGGGATGGGGAGAGAGGGGGATGGGGGGAAGGGGGAGAGAGGAGGACGGGTGGAAGGGGATGGGGACGAGGGGAAGGGAGAGAGAGAGGAGGACGGGGGGAAGGGGATGGGTAGGGGGATGGGGATGGGGATGGGGACGAGGGGAGGGGGATGGGGTAGGGAGAGAGAGGGGAGGATGGGGAGGGGTAGGGGATGGGGACGAGGGGAAGGGAGAGAGAGAGGAGGACGGGGGGAAGGGGGAGAGAGAGGAGGGCGGGGGGAAGGGGGAGAGAGAGGAGGACAGGGGGAAGGGAGAGAGAGAGAGTGGAGGACGGGAGGAAGGGGATGGGGACGAGGGGAGGGGGGACGGGGGAGAGAGAGGAGGACGGGGAGGGGGATGGGGAGAAGAGGAGGGGAAGAGAGAGGGGGCGGGGTAAGGGGATAGATGATTAGCATTGTCAGTAGCGGTGGTGGTCGTGATTGCAGTAGTAGTAGTGGTTTTAGTGGTTGTGGTAGTGATAGCGGTTGTAGTGATAGTAGTGACAGTTATGGTAGTAGTAGGGGTAGTTGTAGAAGGAATAGAATTTGTAGAAGCAATAGAAGTAGTTGTAAACATAGTAAACATAATAGAAGTGGTGTATTATCATCATTTAACTCAGTCATATCTCCAAAAACCCATTCCAGGAGCTTCG
>BOPN01002924.1:2500-15000 GCA_017312705.2 Penaeus japonicus | reverse complement strand
CACTCTCACTCTCTCTCTCTCTCTCACTCTCATTCTCACTCTCACTCTCCCTCTCACTCTCACTCTCCCTCTCACTCTCACTCTCACTCCCACTCTCACTCTCACTCACTCTCCCTCTCACTCTCACTCTCACTCTCACTCTCCCTCCCTCTAAACCTCACCTTCAGCTCACTCTGCAGGATGTCCAGCCTCTTCTTGCTCCTTTTTCACTCTCACTCACTCTCACTCTCACTCACTCACTCTGACCCACTCTCACTCTCACTCTCCCTCCGTCTAAACCTCACCTTCAGCTCACTCTGCAGGATGTCCAGCCTCTTCTTGCTCCTTCTTCACTCTCACTCACTCTCACTCTCACTCTCACTCTCCCTCTCACTCTCCCTCCCTCTAAACCTCACCTTCAGCTCACTCTGCAGAATGTCCAGCCTCTTCTTGCTCCTTCTTCACTCTCTCTCACTCTCACTCTCACTCTCACTCTCCCTCTCACTCTCCCTCCCTCTAAACCTCACCTTCAGCTCACTCTGCAGAATGTCCAGCCTCTTCTTGCTCCTTCTTCACTCTCACTCACTCTCACTCTCACTCTCACTCTCACTCTCCCTCTCCCTCTCCCTCTCACTCTCACTTTCACTCTCCCTCCGTCTAAACCTCACCTTCAGCTCACTCTGCAGGATGTCCAGCCTCTTCTTGCTCCTTTTTCACTCTCACTCACTCACTCTCACTCTCACTCTCACTCTCACTCTCACTCTCACTCTCACTCTCTCTCTCACTCTCACTCTCACTCTCTCTCACTCTCACTCCCACTCTCACTCTCCCTCTCCCTCTCCCTCTCCCTCTCACTCTCACTCTCACTCTCACTCTCCCTCTCACTCTCACTCTCACTCTCACTCTCCCTCCCTCTAAACCTCACCTTCAGCTCACTCTGCAGGATGTCCAGCCTCTTCTTGCTCCTTCTTCACTCTCACTCTCACTCTCACTCTCACTCTCACTCTCACTCTCTCTCTCTCTCCCTCTCCCTCTCCCTCTCCCTCTCCCTCTCCCTCTCCCTCTCCCTCTCCCTCTCCGTCTCCCTCTCACTCTCACTCTCACTCTCACTCTCACTCTCACTCTCACTCCGTCTAAACCTTACCTTCAGCTCACTCTGCAGAATGTCCAGCCTCTTCTTGCTCCTTCTTCACTCTCACTCTCACTCACTCTCACTCTCACTCTCACTCTCACTCTCTCTCTCACTCTCACTCTCCCTCTCCCTCTCCCTCTCCCTCTCCCTCTCCCTCTCACTCTCACTCTCACTCTCCTTCCCTCTAAACCTCACCTTCAGCTCACTCTGCAGGATGTCCAGCCTCTTCTTGCTCCTTCTTCACTCTCACTCTCACTCACTCTCACTCTCACTCTCTCTCACTCTCCCTCTCACTCTCACTCTCACTCTCACTCTCACTCTCACTCTCACTCTCCCTCCCTCTAAACCTCACCTTCAGCTCACTCTGCAGAATGTCCAGCCTCTTCTCGCTCCTTCTTCACTCTCACTCTCACTCACTCTCACTCTCTCTCACTCTCACTCCCTCTCCCTCTCCCACTCACTCTCACTCTCACTCTCACTCCCTCTAAACCTCACCTTCAGCTCACTCTGCAGGATGTCCAGCCTCTTCTTGCTCTCTGGCTCGACGGCCACGTAGACCTTTCCTTGCGCCGGGATGTTGTGCGAAGGAAAGTGCGTGAACTTCCGACAGATCCACAGGCAGTGCTTGGCGCTCTCCTGGTTCATGAACACGCTCTGCTTGATCTCCTGTCGGGGGGTGCGGTCGGGTTAGAACTGCGGGCGGGGTCATGCTCTTTTGGGGCTGGTATTTGGGTTGGTATTGCTGTATTTGGGTTAGGGTGGTGTTTGGGTTGGTATTGCTGTATTTGGGTTAGGGTGGTGTTTGGGTTGGTATTGCTGTATTTGGGTTGGTGTTTGGTTGGTATTGCTGTATTTGGGTTGGTGTTTGGTTGGTATTGCTGTGTTTGGGTTGGTGTTTGGTTGGTATTGCTGTATTTGGGTTGGTATTTGGGTTGGTATTTGGGTTGGTATTTGGGTTGGTATTTGGGTTGGTATTGCTGTATTTGGGTTAGTGTGGTGTTTGGGTTAGTACTGTGGTCGGGGTTATGCTCTATTTGGGTTGGTATTGTAGTTGGTATTGCTGTAATTTGGGTTAGTGTGGTGGTTTGGTTGGTATTGTGTCCGGGTTGGTATTGTTTTTGGGTTTATTCTCTACTTGGGTTGTTGGTATTGCTGTATTTGAGTTGGTATTGCTACATTAGTTTAGTGTTGTGTTATATTTAAGTTATAACTCTATTCAGATTTTTATTTACTTTAATCATGTCAATTCTGCCTTATAGCTATTTAATCATAAAATTTGTTTTATTATCATGTTTTTTTTATTATCATCATTTCCTTATTGAAGCAAAGATACACTAGATAGGTAATATTGATCACAAGTAATGTTCATCACAAATTTATCTAGGCCTATAATCACCACAAACTCGTGTTATCAAATAATTATCATCACCAGCCTGTCAACCTGCTATCAGTCATCACTAACTTCCCAATTGCATCTTCACATCAATAATTTTCTTTCTTTTTTTTATCATAACCCAATTCTTTTTTTTTCCTTATCCAATTATCTTTTCCAATCATAACACAATCCGTATTTCCTCCTCATCCTCCGCCTCCCTGTCCTCTCATTACCTCTAATCATGACCCAATCTTTACCTTCGTATATTTTTCTAAGCATGACCTAATCCTTATCTCCTCTTATCATTTCTAATCATCCTCTAATCATCCCCAATCCTTATCTCTTCCTACTCATTATCCTCTTATCATTTCTAATCCTCCTCTAATCTGTATCTCTTCCTTCTCATCCTTCTCTTATCATTTCTAACCACAACCCAATCTATATTTGGTCCTAATCGTTTCTAATCATCTCCCAATCCTTATCTTTTCCTACTCATTATCCTCTTATCATTTCTAATCCTCCTCCAATCTGTATCTCATCCTTCTCCTTATTCTCTTAGCACTTTTACCCGCAACCCAATCCTTATCTCGTCCCCCTCATATCTTACCTCAGCCCAATCCTTATCTCCTCCTCCTCCTCATATCTCCCCACAACCCAATCCTTATCTCCTCATCCCCCCTCCCCCCCTCACCCCCCCTCACCCCCCTCACCACCCCCTCACCTGCTCCATCACCGTCGAGAGGTACTTTTCCTTCTGCTCCTGATTGAAGACCATCCTCATCAGGGTCATCATCTTCTTGACCTCGTTATTCCAATCCTGCACGGCTTCCTGGTGAAGGCTGGCGCTGTTGCTGTCCTGTTCGGGTGTAGGATGTGGGGTTTGTCTTTAGTTTCCTTACGAGGATGGATTTTTTGTTTGTGTTACTATTGTTGTTATTACTTATTGGGGTCATTATTAGTGCACGATGATGGGTTAAAAAGAATGGTATTTTTTGTACTGGATTTCATTTTGGGTGAAAATGTATACGTTCTAGATTATTCCATGATGATTATGATGATGATTGTCATTATTATGAACACTATTATTATCAGAGAAAGAGAGAGAGAGGGGGAGGGAGAGAGAGAGAGAGAGAGAAAGAGAGAGAGAGTGAGAGAGAGGGAGAGAGAGAGAGAGAGAGCAAGCGAGAGAGAAAGAGAGACAGAAATCCCTCTGCCAAAGGAAACAAATTACCTAAACTAGAACCCCCCTCCCCCCACCCACCCCCGACCCCAACCCCCCACTTCCCCGCCCATTTCGGCACCAAGATACATGAACCTCAAAGAGCGCCTCGGAACCTCCCCCCTGACACAAATTTCACCTTGATGTTGGGGATGTAGGTGCTGATGGGTTGCAGCTTGTAACAGGGCGGCTGCGCGTTCTCGTCCCAGTGGTACCACTTCCAGAAGAGCTCCCGGTCCGTGTCGTGTTCCATCGCCGAGATCGCCTGGTCGAAGTCGGGGCCCTCGATGACCCGCGGCAGGAGGGCGTTGCCGAAGGTCTCGTTCAGGAACACCACCGTCACGATGTGGGAGTCTCTGGCCTGGGCTGGAAGAGGGAGAGGGAGGTTAGGGGACCAGTCTGTGGGGGGCTGTTGGGAGTCTCTGGCAGGGGCTGGAAGAGGGAGAGGGAGGTTGGGGACCCAGTCTGTGGGGGGGGGGCTGTTGGGGGTCTCTGGCAGGGGCTGGAAGAGGAGAGGGAGGTTAGGAACAGTCTGTGCTGGTGGGGGGGGCTGTTGGGGGTCTCTGGTCTGGGGGCTGGAAGAGGGAGAGGGAAGGTTAGGGGACATCCAGTCTGTGGTGGGGGGGCTGTTGGGAGTCTCTGGCAGGGGCTGGAAGAGGGAGAGGGAGGTTAGAGACCAGTCTGTGGTGGGGGGGGGGGGCTGTTGGGAGTCTCTGGCAGGGGCTGGAAGAGGGAGAGGGAGGTTAGGGGACCAGTCTGTGGTGGGGGGGAGGGGTGTTGAGAGTCTCTGGCAGGGGCTGGAAGAGGGAGAGGGGGCTTAGGGGACCAGTCTGTGGGGGGGGGGCTGTTGGGGGTCTCTGGCAGGGGCTGGAAGAGGGAGACGGGGCTTAGGGGACCAGTCTGTGGGGGGGCTGGAAGAGGGAGAGGGAGGTTAGGGGAACAGTCTGTGGGGGGGGGGGCTGTTGGGAGTCTCTGGTCTGGGCTGGAAGAGGGAGACGGGGCTTAGAGGAACAGTCTGTGGTGGATACTTTTCGGGAATCTTTCTATCTGTCAATTCAACCTGGGCTGGAAGAGGAAGGGGAATATTCCAGGGCGTGGATATTGTTGCATCTCTTGCGTGAGTCCCTTGCATGGATTGCAAGGAAGGGAATTCAAGGGTCGGTTAGGATCTGTTGTGGGAGTCCAGATTGATACAGAGAGAAGGTGTTCGAGGTTTGGGTTCCGTTGGTTCTGTTGTGGACAGATGGCTTGGTCGGGAAAAGGTATTCCTTTATTATTGAGAATCCTGTTCCCAAATTATATAACAAGTTGAAAATAATTGATTAGGGACTGGAAACCCGACATCAAACAACAATCACGTACACATACACTCACTCACACGCACACAAACACACACATAAAAACATATAGACACACACACATAAACACACACACACACACATAAACACCCCCCCCCCCCACACACACACACACATCCCCCCACACACACACATCCCCCCACACACACACATACCCACACATTCCCCCCCACACACATTCCCCCCCACACACATACCCCCCCACACACACATACCCCCCCACACACACATACCCCCCACACACACACATGCCCCCCCCCACTCCTCCACCCACACACACACATACACCCCCCCACTCCTCCACCCACACACACACATACACATCCCCACTCCTCCACCCACACACACACATACACCCCCCCACTCCTCCACCCACACACACACATACACCCCCCCACTCCTCCACCCACACACACACATACACCCCCCCACTCCTCCACCCACACACACACATACACCCCCCCACTCCTCCACCCACACACACACATACACCCCCCCACTCCTCCACCCACACACACACATACACCCCCCCACTCCTCCACCCACACACACACATACACCCCCCCACTCCTCCACCCACACACACACATACACCCCCCCACTCCTCCACCCACACACACACATACACCCCCCCACTCCTCCACCCACACACACACATACACCCCCCCACTCCTCCACCCACACACACACATACACCCCCCCACTCCTCCACCCACACACACACATACACCCCCCCACTCCTCCACCCACACACACACATACACCCCCCCACTCCTCCACCCACACACACACATACACCCCCCCACTCCTCCACCCACACACACACATACACCCCCCCACTCCTCCACCCACACACACACATACACCCCCCCACTCCTCCACCCACACACACACATACACCCCCCCACTCCTCCACCCACACACACACATACACCCCCCCACTCCTCCACCCACACACACACATACACCCCCCCACTCCTCCACCCACACACACACATACACCCCCCCACTCCTCCACCCACACACACACATACACCCCCCCACTCCTCCACCCACACACACACATACACCCCCCCACTCCTCCACCCACACACACACATACACCCCCCCACTCCTCCACCCACACACACACATACACCCCCCCACTCCTCCACCCACACACACACATACACCCCCCCACTCCTCCACCCACACACACACATACACCCCCCCACTCCTCCACCCACACACACACATACACCCCCCCACTCCTCCACCCACACACACACATACACCCCCCCACTCCTCCACCCACACACACACATACACCCCCCCACTCCTCCACCCACACACACACATACACCCCCCCACTCCTCCACCCACACACACACATACACCCCCCCACTCCTCCACCCACACACACACATACACCCCCCCACTCCTCCACCCACACACACACATACACCCCCCCACTCCTCCACCCACACACACACATACACCCCCCCACTCCTCCACCCACACACACACATACACCCCCCCACTCCTCCACCCACACACACACATACACCCCCCCACTCCTCCACCCACACACACACATACACCCCCCCACTCCTCCACCCACACACACACATACACCCCCCCACTCCTCCACCCACACACACACATACACCCCCCCACTCCTCCACCCACACACACACATACACCCCCCCACTCCTCCACCCACACACACACATACACCCCCCCACTCCTCCACCCACACACACACATACACCCCCCCACTCCTCCACCCACACACACACATACACCCCCCCACTCCTCCACCCACACACACACATACACCCCCCCACTCCTCCACCCACACACACACATACACCCCCCCACTCCTCCACCCACACACACACATACACCCCCCCACTCCTCCACCCACACACACACATACACCCCCCCACTCCTCCACCCACACACACACATACACCCCCCCACTCCTCCACCCACACACACACATACACCCCCCCACTCCTCCACCCACACACACACATACACCCCCCCACTCCTCCACCCACACACACACATACACCCCCCCACTCCTCCACCCACACACACACATACACCCCCCCACTCCTCCACCCACACACACACATACACCCCCCCACTCCTCCACCCACACACACACATACACCCCCCCACTCCTCCACCCACACACACACATACACCCCCCCACTCCTCCACCCACACACACACATACACCCCCCCACTCCTCCACCCACACACACACATACACCCCCCCACTCCTCCACCCACACACACACATACACCCCCCCACTCCTCCACCCACACACACACATACACCCCCCCACTCCTCCACCCACACACACACATACACCCCCCCACTCCTCCACCCACACACACACATACACCCCCCCACTCCTCCACCCACACACACACATACACCCCCCCACTCCTCCACCCACACACACACATACACCCCCCCACTCCTCCACCCACACACACACATACACCCCCCCACTCCTCCACCCACACACACACATACACCCCCCCACTCCTCCACCCACACACACACATACACCCCCCCACTCCTCCACCCACACACACACATACACCCCCCCACTCCTCCACCCACACACACACATACACCCCCCCACTCCTCCACCCACACACACACATACACCCCCCCACTCCTCCACCCACACACACACATACACCCCCCCACTCCTCCACCCACACACACACATACACCCCCCCACTCCTCCACCCACACACACACATACACCCCCCCACTCCTCCACCCACACACACACATACACCCCCCCACTCCTCCACCCACACACACACATACACCCCCCCACTCCTCCACCCACACACACACATACACCCCCCCACTCCTCCACCCACACACACACATACACCCCCCCACTCCTCCACCCACACACACACATACACCCCCCCACTCCTCCACCCACACACACACATACACCCCCCCACTCCTCCACCCACACACACACATACACCCCCCCACTCCTCCACCCACACACACACATACACCCCCCCACTCCTCCACCCACACACACACATACACCCCCCCACTCCTCCACCCACACACACACATACACCCCCCCACTCCTCCACCCACACACACACATACACCCCCCCACTCCTCCACCCACACACACACATACACCCCCCCACTCCTCCACCCACACACACACATACACCCCCCCACTCCTCCACCCACACACACACATACACCCCCCCACTCCTCCACCCACACACACACATACACCCCCCCACTCCTCCACCCACACACACACATACACCCCCCCACTCCTCCACCCACACACACACATACACCCCCCCACTCCTCCACCCACACACACACATACACCCCCCCACTCCTCCACCCACACACACACATACACCCCCCCACTCCTCCACCCACACACACACATACACCCCCCCACTCCTCCACCCACACACACACATACACCCCCCCACTCCTCCACCCACACACACACATACACCCCCCCACTCCTCCACCCACACACACACATACACCCCCCCACTCCTCCACCCACACACACACATACACCCCCCCACTCCTCCACCCACACACACACATACACCCCCCCACTCCTCCACCCACACACACACATACACCCCCCCACTCCTCCACCCACACACACACATACACCCCCCCACTCCTCCACCCACACACACACATACACCCCCCCACTCCTCCACCCACACACACACATACACCCCCCCACTCCTCCACCCACACACACACATACACCCCCCCACTCCTCCACCCACACACACACATACACCCCCCCACTCCTCCACCCACACACACACATACACCCCCCCACTCCTCCACCCACACACACACATACACCCCCCCACTCCTCCACCCACACACACACATACACCCCCCCACTCCTCCACCCACACACACACATACACCCCCCCACTCCTCCACCCACACACACACATACACCCCCCCACTCCTCCACCCACACACACACATACACCCCCCCACTCCTCCACCCACACACACACATACACCCCCCCACTCCTCCACCCACACACACACATACACCCCCCCACTCCTCCACCCACACACACACATACACCCCCCCACTCCTCCACCCACACACACACATACACCCCCCCACTCCTCCACCCACACACACACATACACCCCCCCACTCCTCCACCCACACACACACATACACCCCCCCACTCCTCCACCCACACACACACATACACCCCCCCACTCCTCCACCCACACACACACATACACCCCCCCACTCCTCCACCCACACACACACATACACCCCCCCACTCCTCCACCCACACACACACATACACCCCCCCACTCCTCCACCCACACACACACATACACCCCCCCACTCCTCCACCCACACACACACATACACCCCCCCACTCCTCCACCCACACACACACATACACCCCCCCACTCCTCCACCCACACACACACATACACCCCCCCACTCCTCCACCCACACACACACATACACCCCCCCACTCCTCCACCCACACACACACATACACCCCCCCACTCCTCCACCCACACACACACATACACCCCCCCACTCCTCCACCCACACACACACATACACCCCCCCACTCCTCCACCCACACACACACATACACCCCCCCACTCCTCCACCCACACACACACATACACCCCCCCACTCCTCCACCCACACACACACATACACCCCCCCACTCCTCCACCCACACACACACATACACCCCCCCACTCCTCCACCCACACACACACATACACCCCCCCACTCCTCCACCCACACACACACATACACCCCCCCACTCCTCCACCCACACACACACATACACCCCCCCACTCCTCCACCCACACACACACATACACCCCCCCACTCCTCCACCCACACACACACATACACCCCCCCACTCCTCCACCCACACACACACATACACCCCCCCACTCCTCCACCCACACACACACATACACCCCCCCACTCCTCCACCCACACACACACATACACCCCCCCACTCCTCCACCCACACACACACATACACCCCCCCACTCCTCCACCCACACACACACATACACCCCCCCACTCCTCCACCCACACACACACATACACCCCCCCACTCCTCCACCCACACACACACATACACCC
Source organism: Penaeus japonicus (assembly GCA_017312705.2). NCBI lineage: Eukaryota > Metazoa > Arthropoda > Malacostraca > Decapoda > Penaeidae > Penaeus > Penaeus japonicus. Next base: position 4,751 of record BOPN01002924.1, on the reverse strand, counting down.
CCCCACTCCTCCACCCACACACACACATACACCCCCCCACTCCTCCACCCACACACACACATACACCCCCCCACTCCTCCACCCACACACACACATACACCCCCCCACTCCTCCACCCACACACACACATACACCCCCCCACTCCTCCACCCACACACACACATACACCCCCCCACTCCTCCACCCACACACACACATACACCCCCCCACTCCTCCACCCACACACACACATACACCCCCCCACTCCTCCACCCACACACACACATACACCCCCCCACTCCTCCACCCACACACACACATACACCCCCCCACTCCTCCACCCACACACACACATACACCCCCCCACTCCTCCACCCACACACACACATACACCCCCCCACTCCTCCACCCACACACACACATACACCCCCCCACTCCTCCACCCACACACACACATACACCCCCCCACTCCTCCACCCACACACACACATACACCCCCCCACTCCTCCACCCACACACACACATACACCCCCCCACTCCTCCACCCACACACACACATACACCCCCCCACTCCTCCACCCACACACACACATACACCCCCCCACTCCTCCACCCACACACACACATACACCCCCCCACTCCTCCACCCACACACACACATACACCCCCCCACTCCTCCACCCACACACACACATACACCCCCCCACTCCTCCACCCACACACACACATACACCCCCCCACTCCTCCACCCACACACACACATACACCCCCCCACTCCTCCACCCACACACACACATACACCCCCCCACTCCTCCACCCACACACACACATACACCCCCCCACTCCTCCACCCACACACACACATACACCCCCCCACTCCTCCACCCACACACACACATACACCCCCCCACTCCTCCACCCACACACACACATACACCCCCCCACTCCTCCACCCACACACACACATACACCCCCCCACTCCTCCACCCACACACACACATACACCCCCCCACTCCTCCACCCACACACACACATACACCCCCCCACTCCTCCACCCACACACACACATACACCCCCCCACTCCTCCACCCACACACACACATACACCCCCCCACTCCTCCACCCACACACACACATACACCCCCCCACTCCTCCACCCACACACACACATACACCCCCCCACTCCTCCACCCACACACACACATACACCCCCCCACTCCTCCACCCACACACACACATACACCCCCCCACTCCTCCACCCACACACACACATACACCCCCCCACTCCTCCACCCACACACACACATACACCCCCCCACTCCTCCACCCACACACACACATACACCCCCCCACTCCTCCACCCACACACACACATACACCCCCCCACTCCTCCACCCACACACACACATACACCCCCCCACTCCTCCACCCACACACACACATACACCCCCCCACTCCTCCACCCACACACACACATACACCCCCCCACTCCTCCACCCACACACACACATACACCCCCCCACTCCTCCACCCACACACACACATACACCCCCCCACTCCTCCACCCACACACACACATACACCCCCCCACTCCTCCACCCACACACACACATACACCCCCCCACTCCTCCACCCACACACACACATACACCCCCCCACTCCTCCACCCACACACACACATACACCCCCCCACTCCTCCACCCACACACACACATACACCCCCCCACTCCTCCACCCACACACACACATACACCCCCCCACTCCTCCACCCACACACACACATACACCCCCCCACTCCTCCACCCACACACACACATACACCCCCCCACTCCTCCACCCACACACACACATACACCCCCCCACTCCTCCACCCACACACACACATACACCCCCCCACTCCTCCACCCACACACACACATACACCCCCCCACTCCTCCACCCACACACACACATACACCCCCCCACTCCTCCACCCACACACACACATACACCCCCCCACTCCTCCACCCACACACACACATACACCCCCCCACTCCTCCACCCACACACACACATACACCCCCCCACTCCTCCACCCACACACACACATACACCCCCCCACTCCTCCACCCACACACACACATACACCCCCCCACTCCTCCACCCACACACACACATACACCCCCCCACTCCTCCACCCACACACACACATACACCCCCCCACTCCTCCACCCACACACACACATACACCCCCCCACTCCTCCACCCACACACACACATACACCCCCCCACT
>BOPN01002923.1:174907-179907 GCA_017312705.2 Penaeus japonicus | reverse complement strand
CTCTAAAATGGGAGAATGATCAGTAAACATCCATGATGACGTCTCGCAGGCAAACATCCACAGGAGGGAAGATACCTGGCTGGAGGGAAGAAGGTTGTGTGTGTGTGTGGGGGGGGATTTGTGTATGTGTGGGGGTGGGGGAATGTGTTTTGTATGTGTATTTTTTATTTTTTATTTTTTGAGGTGTGTGTGTGTGTATGTGTGTGTGTGTGTAGTAGTAGTAGTAGTAGTAGTGTGTGTGTGTGTGTGTTTTGTGTGTGTGTGTGTTTGTGTGTGTGTGTGTGTGTGTGTGTGTATTTCGGTGGGCGGGTTGGTGTTTAAGTGTGTGCTTTTGAACCTATGAGTATATTTGCGTGTGTTTATGTTTATATACGTATGTACCTATCTATCTATATTTATTTGTCTATTTGTATTCCTGTAGTCTGTCTATTCATACTTCTATCTATCACTCAAACTGCCCGTTCATTTCATACATATATATCCACAAAACATACAAATAAAAATAGAAACGTGTGATCCCTATTTCAAACGGATCTGACATAAACAATATAATCAATTACCCTGCATACGTCCAGACCTTGTTATAAATTTACTTTATTGAGAGCGTTCAAATACCAATTTCATTTCTAAATTCTAGAAAATGCATTTTGAGAATATAACCCGTTCCATGTGTATTTGAATATATTTATTACAATATAGAAGAAAAAAATGATGATGCAGAAAGCAAGACGTTTTTGAACAATAACACCATAAGAAATTTTACTGATACAAAAGCATCTGATTAAAAACACATAACTGAATTGAAATTTTATAGAAATTATGATAAACAGAAGTCAAAAAAGATGTATGGAACCCTTTGTGTGTTTTCTTTTTTCAAATCTGAAAAAAATAATAACAATCACTAAATCACGATGAACAATGATGAAACACATCCTTTGAATAATAATCCCTTAAATCATGATACACAAGATACAAAAGTAGTCATTTAAAGTACAGCCTGAATAAGTAAACCCGTAGAAATGACTAACAATTGTACAAAAATCTACATACATCAGCATAAAAATGCAAATCCTGGTATAACCGTCCTAGAAATAATGATAAACAGCGATTCAAAAAGAACCGGAATAGTAATCCCTTAGGAACAATGATAAACAACGACGGAAAAAAAATTGCTGAATAGTAATCCCATGAAATCTGATAAACAATAATCACCAAAGAACTGACGTTTCTGGTTTTGTCTAAAACAAGATGCTGTACCATGTTTATGCTAATGTAATCTCATAGAAACGTTTTCATGTGAAAGAGAGGTCGGTCCTCGGAAAGACACGCCCATGAGCTACTTTACTTCTTTTTTTTTCTCCTCTCTCTTTTCCTTTTTTATTTCGAAATAAATTTACACAGTGGCTGATGTGGTGGTAGATATATATATATATATATATATATATACGTATATATATATATATATATATATATATATATATATATATGTGTGTGTGTGTGTGTGTGTGTGTGTGTGTGAGTGTGTGTGTGTGTGTGTGTGTGTGTGTGTGTGTGTATATATATATATATATATATATGTATGTATATATATATATATATATATATATATATATATATATATATATATATATATACAGGAGTTTGGGATAGACAGACAGATAGAGAGAGAATGATAGATAGACAAATAGTAAGGTAGACAACCATATAGAAAGATGGACATATGGGTATGTAGAGAGACAAATGGATAGATAGATAGACAGATAAATAGATGAAGAGATAGTTAGATAGATGGATATCATGATAGGCACATAAATAGGAGGATAGAGAGTAAACAATATAACAAACGACATACCATGGAGGATTCTTAGATCATATATACAGATGGGTTGGTGGGTAATTTGGTGAATAGATACACAGATAATCACATGAATAAATACAAACTCACATATGCACGCACAGACACACGCACATACACACACACACACACACATATATACACACACAGAGTGGGGGGGTAAAGAGAGAGAGAAGGAAGAGAGTTAAATAGACGGAAAGATAGATGGAGTAGATAAAATATTAAACAGGGTAGGAAGAGAAAAGTAAAACAGGCAAAGAAGAAAGGGGAGGGGAGATGGGAGGGGTGGAGGTGGAGGGGTGAATGGGAGACCCGAGGGTCGACAGTAGGGGAGAGAGATAAGGAGTGAGGGAAGAGACCGGAATAAACGCGGAGAGAGGAATAGGAAATATTCGATAACAGTAGAATAAAACAAACAAAACGAAAAAAACAATTCAGAGGCAAAATCAACGAACAACGACAGCAGGCAAAATAGAGAAAAAAAAGGAAATCAAATACAAGGAAGCTGACCTAAGAAAAAAAATGAGGTTAAAAGGAAATTACCAAAGACCTTCTTGGACTAATCTGCATAAAGGAATTTACTGCCGATTATTATCGAATGGCGGAAATCTGCGGTTTAATTTGACTTCAGATTAGACTTCAAGGGAAAGTTTTTTTCTTATTCTTTCTGTTGTTATTTGTTTTTGTGCGTGTGTGTGCTTTTTTTTGGGAGAAGTGAGGAGGTTGTCTTTGTGCCTTTAGGTGGGTTGTTTGTCTGTATTATGCATGTGGTTGTGTGGGGTGGGGGTGGGGTTGGTGTGTGTGTGTGTGTGTGTGTGTGTGTGTGTAAGGTGTGTTGCTGTGTTTGGTTGCTTGTGTGTATTACGTATTTGGTTGCGTGGGTGTATGTGTTTGATTGTGTGTGTGTGTGTGTATTATAGATGTGACAGTGTATGTGTCCGTGTGTGGTTGTTTGTGTGTATTATGAATGTGTGTGGAATTAGTCTACGTTTATGTCTATGCTATATATGGGTTTATTCGTAGAATGTTTCTGCGCTTGATGTGTCTTTGATAGTTTTTTTTTTTTTTTTTTTTTTTTTTTTTTTGTGTGTGATTGTGGGATTGTGTTTTAACGTATTTATGTGTGTGCGTGTGTGTGCGATGAATATGTTTGTGTTATTGTGTGTATGTGTATGAGGTATATGTTTGTATCGATATGTGTATATGTCTAGTATATCTAAACCCTAAGTATGAAATAAACGTTACTCACTTCCTTACAGGCAACAAACATAGATCATGTCACATCTTCCTGTACAATTAATTTACAACATCCTTCACAAACCAGTAAATGAAAATAAAACACTATAAGTCTAGTCGTTAATCATGGTTACGACAGAGACGCTAACAAGAACAGCATCTTAAACGTAGATGACTTAGAAGAATTGATATTTTTGACTAACCTTAATAAAAGTAATTAGGAACTCCACCCTATACCTCTTAACCTTTGACATTATATCACTATGGTGTCATTTTACAGTGTGTATAGACTGCGCAATTTTCTGAGTTGAGGCGAGGAGGTGGATGTGAAGATAAAAGGTGTATTGTGTGTGTGTGCACATGCATGCTTACGTACATGCTTTCTCACACATGTAGTGGTAATTATGATAATAATAACGATAATGATGATGATGATAATGATTGTTGTAATATTTATAATAAAATAATGAAAGTGATATCTTGGTAATGATGATGGTGATGATGATAGAAAGGATAATAATAATAACAATAATGCTAAGGATAACATTAACAACAACAACGATAACGATAACGATGATAACAACAAAACCAACAATAAAGATAACAATATCCAACGATCTTCCATTTCCTCGCCCTTCCCTTTTCGTCAATACAACTTCATTTTAACACCCTTTCTCTCCCTTTTCCATCAACAGCTCGATGCCCTTAGGGGTCGCGAGAGAAAACAATGTCTGAGGAAGTCCGGTAGAAAGATAACAAGCCCCATTTTCTTCAAAGATAATTGACTTTATATTGATTACTTTGATTATTTGATTATTATATTGATTACTTTATATTGATTATGTTGTAGGGGAAGGGATCTTTTGATAAGGTTGGTGAATTCAACTTGGATTCTTTGGTTGGATGAGTGGAGGCTTCGTTATTTTGATTAATGGGGATTTTCTCGATTTTCCTTTTTCTGTTGAATATCTGATAATGATGATAATGATGATCAGGATGAAATGATAATGATGATAATGATGATCAGGATACAATGATAATGATGATATGGATGAATGATAATGATGATAAGATGAATGATAATGATGATAAGAATGAAATGATAATGATGATGATGATAAGGATGAAATGATAATAATGATAAGGATGAAATGATAATAATGATAAGGATGAAATGATAATGACGATCTTCATTGTTATTGTTATTTTTGTTATCGTATGATTATCCTCTCGTTGTTATTGATGGTGATGCTGGGATTGTTCTTATTACCATTATTTTCACTGTTATTCCTCATTATCTCATATTCTTAAAGTATCATTTAAAAAAAAAAGTATAGTTACATCGAAGTGAAAATGGAAAAAGTTTCAGCTTTAGGAAATATAACAAAAAAAATGAATGCATTTCCTCCAACCTTTTTAACTTCCTTATATTTTTCTTTTCTTTTCTTTTCTTTTTTTTTTTTTTCTCTTCTCTTCATTTTTGTGCCTTCCCTGTTCATTAAGCTTCCTATCTAATTAGACCCTCGTTCGCTGATATTTTCGTTCTTTCTATTTCTCTTCCTCTTTCTCTCTCTCACTCTGCTCTCCTTACTTCCTATCCCTCCCTTTTCTTCCTCTCTTTATATATATATATATATATATATATATATATATATATATATATATATATATATATATATATATATATATTTTTTTTTTTTTTTTTTTTTTTTTTTTTTTTTTTTTGTCTCTCTCTCTCTCTCTCTCTCTCTCTCTCTCTCTCTCTCTCTCTCTCTCTCTCTCTCTCTCTCTCTCTCTCTCTCTCTATCTATCTATCTATCTATCTATCTATCTATCTATCTATCTCTCTCTCTCATCCTTTTCCATTATACACTATCTCCATTTTCTTTCAAATCTTTCTTTTTCATGC
>BOPN01002923.1:144907-147407 GCA_017312705.2 Penaeus japonicus | reverse complement strand
ACTCTAGCACACTCATTCAACCGGCTTCGAGATCATGCAAAAGCCAGGCAATAATCCTTTGCAACCAGGCAGTTCTGGTCGTGCTTATTGCAGATCAGCGAGACAAAGGGGAATTCAGCGTGCACTTCAGCGATCAATTATGCTTTCTTCGAGAGCTTCCTGGTGATGATGCTGAGTTAGGCTGATGCTATGCTGAGGGAGGGAGGGGGGGGGTCTTGGTTAGAACGAGGGGGGGATGGTGTTTGGCCCTGAACGAGGGAGAGAGAGAGAGAGAGAGAGAGAGAGAGAGAAAGAGAAAGAAAGAGCGAGAGAGAGAGAGAGAGAGAGAGAGAGAGAGAGAGAGAGAGAGAGAGAGAGAGAGAGAGAGAGAGAGAGAGAGAGAGAGAGAGAGAGAGAAGAGAGAGANAAAGTAGGAGAAGGGGGGGGGGAGGGAAGAGAAGGAGGGAAGGGGGAATAGAAAGAGAAGAGGAAGAAAGAGGAGGAAGAGTAGAAGAAGGAGAGGGAGAAGGAGGAGAGGAGAGGGGGAGGGAAGGGAGTGAGGGAGGAAAGGCTGGGAGGGAGTGATGGGGGAGAAAGGGAGGGAGAAAAGTTGGAGAAGAGGGAATGTGAGGGAGAGATAAGAGAAAAGGGAGGAGAATGGGGAGGGGGAAGAGGAAGGAAGAGGGAGGGAGGGAAGACAGGAGAGAGAGAGGAGGAGGGAAGGGGGAGAGAGCAAGGGAGGGAGGGAGGGAGGGTAGATTAATAATGCCGATAATGATATCAACAATGATGACAATAAAGATAATGATGATGATAATAACAATAACAATAAAAACAATGACAATAACAATCTTTTTTTATCACTATCACTGCCATGATTATCACCATCATTATCATCCTCATTATCATTATCATCTTCATAACTACCATTATTATCACCATCATTATCATCATTATTTTTATCATTATGGTCCCTGGCATTATCGTTATCATTGTTGTTGTTGTTTTTTCTCGTTATCATGATTTTCATTATTCTCTTTACTATTATGATTATCAATATCTATAATAATTTTCAATACGATTATGTTTATTTCGAGAGAGAGAGAGAGAGAGAGAGAGAGAGAGAGAGAAGAGAGAGGGAGTAGCTGAGGAAAGAGATAAATATATATATAGATAGAGAGAGAAGGAAAGGATATATAGATAGATATATAGATGGAATGAGAGAGAGGAAGAGAAAGAATAATGGTAATGATAATTATGATGAAAATAGTAATAATACTAATAAGGATAAGAATAATGATAAGAGTAATAGAAATGATGATTAAAAACAACAATGATAATAGTAGTAATGATGATAATGATATAATGATAATGATAATGATAGTAATAACATTAACAATGATTATGATAGTAATAATGACAATAACAACAATAATAATAATGATAATGATAATAAAAACAATAATGATAAGTATAATACGAATGATAATAACGATAATAAAAAGGATGATATCAATAATAATAAATAATATAGTAATGTTGATGGAAAAAATGGCGATAATGATGATAGTGAATAATCATCATTATCATTTTCATTATCATCCTTGATATTTCCATTATCATTATCATCTTTGATATTTTCATTATCATTATCATTATGATTATCCTTATAGGGATGATAATAATAACTTTGATAATGATGATTACAAGAAAAATAACAATTAGTATCATTATCACTATTATTGTTATAAGATTATAGTAAATAGTAATGATAATTACAATCATAGCAATGATCATAACGATAATAATAACAATAGTTAGGAGAATAGTAATGATAATGATGACTTTAATAGCATGATGAAAATAATGACAGTGATAATGATGATAACTATAATAATAAGATCATTGATAATAACAATGACTATAATAATGACATAAAGATACCAACAATAATAACAATGATATTAAAAGTAGTTTTCATAATAAAAATGATGTTAGATAACAATAACAAGATAACAATAACAATCATACTTACGGTGTTTCCCACGCTGAAACACAGACCATTACAACCAGGTGCTCACCTATAGGGAAAAGAGACACACTGCCATTAATATCATTGTATATTAATCTAATGTCTCTCAGGTTGCGCGATGTATGAAATGACATTTACAACGTCTGGATATCCAGTTATACCGTCTGTTAATTGCATTACGAGCCTGTACCTTTTGCACAGGATTAATATGATGTTGCAAATGTTCGCTCGTTCTCTCTCTCTCTCTCTCTCTCTCTCTCTCTCTCTCTCTCTCTCTCTCTCTCTCTCTCTCTCTCTCTCTCTCTCTCTCTCTCTCTCTCTCTCTCTCTCTCTCTCTCTCTCTCTCTCTCTCTCTCTCTCTCTCTCTCTCTCTCTCTCTCTCGCTCTCTTCTCTCTCTCTCTCTCTCTCTCTCTCTCTCTCTCTCTCTCTCTCTCTCTCTCTCTCTCTCTCTCTCTCTCTCTCTCTCTCTCTCTCTCTCTCTCTCTCTC
>BOPN01002923.1:122407-137407 GCA_017312705.2 Penaeus japonicus | reverse complement strand
GGAGAAGGAGGAGGAGGAGGTTGGAGGGAAAGAAGGAAGGAGAAAAAGAGGTTGGAGGGAGAGAAAGAAGGAGAAAAAGAGGTTGGAGGGAGAAAAGGAAGGAGAAAGAGGTTGGAGGGAGAGAAGGAAGGAGAAAAAGAGGTTGGAGGGAGAGAAGGAAGGAGAAAAAGAGGTTGGAGGGAGAGAAGGAAGGAGAAAAAGAGATTGGAGGGAGAGAAGGAAGGAGAAAGAGGTTAGAGGGAGATAAGGAAGGAAGGAGGTGAGGGAGTGGGAGGGAGGGAGAGGAGAAGGTGAGAGTGAGGGTGGGATTGGGTGGGAGAGCGAGATAGTGAAGGGGGGAGGGAAAGGAGATGGAGAGGGTGAGGGAGTGGGAAAGAGGAGGGAGAGAGGGATGAAAGAGGTGGAAGGGGCTGGGTGAGAACGTTACAGAGTTGGGTGAGACGGGTGTTGGGGGGGGGGGCGGGGAGGGGGTGAGAATAAGAGGGAACTTTGGGTAAGAGCGAGTAAGATGGAAAGGGAAGTAGAGAGGGAGGAGTGAGCGAACGCTGGAAGAAAGGGAAGGTGTGGATCGGAAGGAAATGAGAGAGGAAGAGATAGGTGGGAGGGGAGAGGGAAAGAGGAAGGGAGGGGATAATGAGACGGGAAGGAGGAGAAAGGAGATAAGTAGGTGAGAGGGCGGTGTTGGAGGAGGTGGGCGGGTAGGACATGGAAGAGGGAGGGGGAGAAAGAGAAGGGATGGGAAGGAGGAGAGAGAGAGGGGGGAGGAGGAGGAGGAGGAGAGGAAAAAGCAGGAAAAGGTTGGAGGGACGAAGGGAGGGAGAAAAAGTAAGAGAGAGAAAGAGAGTAAGAGAGGAAGGAGGGAGGAGGAAACAGAAGCATGGTATGGGGAGGGACAAATATCTCTCTCTCCATCCTCCACTCCATCTCTCCCCCAACCCTCCATTTTCCTCTCTCTTTCTCTTCCTGTTCCCCTCCCTCTTCTCTCCATTCTTTCTCTCTTTCTCTCTTCCTCTTCCACTTTTCTCCCTTTCTCTTCCTCCCTCGCCCTCTCCTTTTTCTCTTCTATCTCTCCATCCTTCCCCTCTTCCTTTTCCCTCTACCTATCCCTGTCCCACTTCCACTCCCACTCTCTCTCTATCTCTCATTCTCTCCATCCCTTTCTCTCCATCCCTCTCCCTCTCCCTCACCCCATTCATCTCCCTTTCTCTCTCCCCTCTCCATCCCTCTCCCTATCTCTACCTCTTTCCTCCCTTTCCCCATCCCTCTCCCTCTCCTCATCCCTCTCCCTTCCCTTTTCCCTCTTCAGCTCCTCCTCCCTCTCCCTTACTGCCTATTCCACTCTCTCTCTCTCTCTTTCTCTCTCTCTCTCTCTCTCTCTCTCTCTCTCTCTCTCTCTCTCTCTCTCTCTCTCTCTCTCTCTCTCTCTCTCTCTCTCTCTCTCTCTCTCTCTCTCTCTCTCTCTCTCTCTCTCTCTCTCTCTCTCTCTCTCTCTCTCTCTCTCTCTCTCTATCTATCTATCTATCTATCTATCTATCTCTCTATCTATCTATCTATTTATCTCTCCTTTGCGAAAAAATCATAAAAAAAACTTCAAAATTAGGCTTCCGATCCCAGCGTCGAGAGAGCAGCCCGACAGTACCTCGGTTGCGTCGGTCCAGACACGAGGCGACGATCATACGCCCTTTAAGGACAAACAAAAGGACAGATCTCAAGGCCTGATCTTTTTCTTTTTTTTCCCCTTCTTTCTTTCTTGAACAAATCTCAGAAGCGGTGGAGAGAAAGAGAGAGAGAAAAAAGGGGACAGGTCTCCTCAAGCGGACATTCTGCTCGATAGGAGATGGGTCTTTTATTTCTATATTTTTTTTTTTTTTTTATCTTTCTCTTTTTCTTTCTCTTTCTCTCTCTCTCTCTCTTTCTCTTTCTCTTTCTCTCTTTCTCTCTTTCTCTTTCTCTCTCTCTCTCTCTCTCTCTCTCTCTCTCTCTCTCTCTCTCTCTCTCTCTCTCTCTCTCTCTCTCTCTCTCTCTCTCTCTCTCTCTCTCTCTCTCTCTCTCTCTCTCTCTCTCTCTCTCTCTCTCTCTCTCTCTCTCTCTCTCTCTCTCTCTCTCTCTCTCTCTCTCTCTCTCAATATCTCTATCTATCTAACTACTTATATCTATCAACATTTATCTGTCTACCTCTCTTTTTATATCACTCTCTCTCTCTCTCTCTCTCTCTCTCTCTCTCTCTCTCTCTCTCTCTCTCTCTCTCTCTCTCTCTCTCTCTCTCTTTCTCTCTCTCTCTCTCAATCTCTCTATCTATCTATCTACTTATATCTATCTATATTTATCTATCTACCTCTTTTTTATATCATTCTTTCTCTCTCTCTCTCTCTCTTTCTCTCTCTCTCTCTCTCTCTCTCTCTCTCTCTCTCTCTCTCTCTCTCTCTCTCTCTTAATGTTTACGTCTTTTATTTTCATATCAAAACGACTTGTTCATCGGAGAGAAAATTCGAATGAAAGGAATCAAAAAGGGTTCAAAATAATGTGAAATATCGTCGTGAAATATTGACTTTGTATTATCATAAGGTCTGAAAAAATGTAGAGATCAAGGGAACTGCTGAGAGGGCTGTTTGAAGGCTCTTGTGTGTGTGTGTGTGTGTGTGTGTGTGTGCGTGTGTGTGTGTGTGTGTGTGGTGTGTGTGTGTGTGTGTGTGTGCGTGTGTGTGTGCGTGTGTGTGTGTGTGTTGTGTGTTTGTTTGTTTGGGTGTGTGTGTGCGTGCGTGTGTGTGTGTGTTTGTGTTGTGTGTGTGTGTGTGTGGTGTGTGTGTGTGTGTGTGTGTTTGTGTGTTGTGCTGTGTTTATGCGTTTGTGTTTGCTTGTTTGTGTGTGTGTGTTGTGTTTGTTTGAGTGTCTGTTTATTTGTTTGTGCTTGTTTGTGTTGCGCTGTGTTGTTTTCTTTCTATGTGTGTGTGTGTTTGTGTGATTGTTTGTGCGTTGTGTTGTGTTTGTGTGTATGTAGACATGAGTGCTCAAGTGCGTATTCCTGTACGTGTTTGTGTGCGTGCGTGTGTGTATGTGTAAGTAGAAAGAAGCATAGAATTTAAAAATGAATATATAAATAGATAAAAAAGCTAAAAAAAAATCAATGGGTGCAAAAAATAAGAAGGTAAACAAGGCAAAGCAATATTTGAGAAGCATAATTCCTCACGCGATCGCCTGTCGTTCCTGTTCTAAAAATAGAAATCTGAAATCGAGGTCCAGACTCGAAGCGGGAGATGAAACCCAGGAGAAGGTGACCGACGGATTGCGTTCCCTTTTCTTTGTTATTTGTCGTTTCTTCTTCTGTTTCCGTCTTTTTCTCTTTCTTCTTCTTTTGTTCTCCTTCTTCTTTTCTTCTTCTTTTTCTTCTTCTTATTTTTTACTCTTTTCTTTTTCTTTTTTCTCCTTTTTCTTCTTTTTCTTTTCTTCTTCTACTTTACTGGTCTCTTTCTGTTTGTTTGTTTGTTTGTTTTTTTCCTTCTTCTTTTTCTTCTCTTCTTATTCTTCTTTTATTTCCGTCTTTTTCTTTTTCTTCTTCTTTTGTTCTCTTTCTCCTTCCTTTTTTTTTTCTTTTTTTTCTTCTTCTTTTCTCGTCTTTTTCTCCTTCTTTTTTCTTTTTCTTTTCTTCTTCGTCTATACTCGTCTTTTTTTCTTTTTTTTTCTCCCTTTTCTTCTTCTTCTTTACTGGTCTTTTTCTGTTTGTTTGTTTTTTCCTTCTTCTTCTTTCTCTTCTCCTCTTATTCTTCTTTTATGTCCGTCTTTTTCTTTTTCTTCTTCTTTTGTTCTCCTTCTTCTTCTTTTCTTCTTCTTCTTCTTTTTTACTCGTCTTTTTATTTTTTCTCCTTCTTCTTCTTTTTCTTTTCTTCTTCTTCTTTACTAGTCTTTTTCTTTTTTTTTTCCTTCTTTTTTTTTCTTCTCTTTTTATTCTTCTTTTTTTTCCGTCTTTTTCTTTTCTTCTTTTTTTGTTCTCCTTCTCCTTTTTTTTTCTTTTTCTTTTCTTCTTCTTCTTTACTCGTCTTTTTTTCTTTTCTTTTTTTTCTCCCTTTTCTTCTTCTTCTTTACTGGTCTTTTTCTGTTTGTTTGTTTTTCTTCCTTCTTCTTCTTTCTCTTCTCCTCTTATTCTTCTTTTATTTCCGTCTTTTTCTTTTTCTTCTTCATTTTTCTCCTTCTTTTTCTTATTATCATTATCATTATTATCATTATCATTATTTTTTCTGCGTTTTCTCCAATTTCTATTTCTCTTCTTATATATATATATATATATATATATATGTATATATATATATATATATATATATATATATATATATATATGTGTGTGTGTGTGTGTGTGTGTGTGTGTGTGTGTGTGTGTGTGTGTGTGTGTGTGTGTTGTACTGTGTTTATGCGTTTGTGTTTGCTTGTTTGTGTGTGTGTGTTTGTGTTTGTTTGAGTGTCTGTTTATTTGTTTGTGCTTGTTTGTGTTGCGCTGTGTTTTTTTCTTTCTATGTGTGTGTGTGTTGGTGTGATTGTTTGTGCGTTGTGTTGTGTTTGTGTGTATGTAGACATGAGTGTTTAAGTGCGTATTCCTATACGTGTTTGTGTGCGTGCGTGTGTGTGTATGCGTGAGTAGAAAAAAAAACATAGAATTTAAGAATTGGGGGGGGGGGATGAGAGGGAACTGGGGGTAAGAGCGAGTAAGATGGAAAGGGAAGTAGAGAGGGAGGAGTGAGCGAAAGCTGAAGGGAAGGGAAGATATGGGTAGGAAGGGAGTGAAAGAGGAAGAGATAGGTGGGAGGGGAGAGGAGGAGGGGAAGGGAGGAGATAATGAGACGACAAGGAGGAGAAAGGAGATAAGTAGGTGAGAGGGCGGTGTTTGAGGAGGTGGGCGGGTAGGACATGGAAGAGGGAGGGGGAGGAAGAGAAGGGATGGGAAGGAGGAGAGAGAGAGAGAGAGGAGGAAGAGGAGGAGAGGAAAAAGCAGGAATAGGTTGGAGGGACGAAGGGAGGGAGAAAAAGTAAGAGAGAGAAAGAGAGTAAGAGAGGAAGGAGGAAGGAGGAAACAGAAGCATGGTATGGGGAGGGACAAATATCTCTCTCTCCATCCTTCACTCCATCTCTCCCCCAACCCTCCATTTTCCTCTCTCTTTCTCTTCATGTTCTCCTCCCTCTTCCTCTCCACTCTTTCTCTCTTTCTCTCTTCCTCTTCCACTTTTCTCCCTTTCTCTTCCTCCCTCGCCCTCTCCTTTTTCTCTTCTATCTCCCCATCCTTCCCCTGTTCCTTTTCCCTCTACCTATCCCTGTCCCACTTCCACTCCCACTCCCTCTCTCTCTCTATCTCTCATTCTCTCCATCCCTTTCTCTCCATCCCTCTCCCTCTCCCCATTCATCTCCCTTTCTCTCTCCCTCTTTCCATCCCTCTCCCTATCTCTACCTCTTTCCTCCCTCTCCCCATCCCTCTCCCTATCTCATTCCTCTCCCTTCCCTTTTCCCTCTTCAGCTCCTTCTCCCTCTCCCTTACTACCTATTCCACTCTCTCTCTCTCTCTCTCTCTGTCTCTGTCTCTCTGTCACTCTCTCTCTTTCTTTCTCTCTGTCTCTGTCTCTGTCTCTCTGTCACTCTCTCTCTCTCTCTCTTTCTCTTTCTCTCTGTCACTCTCTCTCTTTCTCTGTGTCTCTGTCTCTCTGTCACTCTCTCTCTTTCTCTTTCTCTCTCTCTCTCTCTCTCTCTCTCTCTCTCTCTCTCTCTCTCTCTCTCTCTCTCTCTCTCTCTCTCCCTCTCTCTCTCTTTTAATGTTGACGCGCAATGTTTACGTCTTTTACTTTCATATCAAAACGACTTGTTCATCGGAGAGAAAATTCGAATGAAAGGAATCAAAAAGAGTTCAAAATAATGTGAAATGTCGTCGTGAAATATTGACTTTGTATTATCATAAAGTCTGAAAAAATTTATAGATCAAGGGAACTGCTGAGAAGGCTTTTTGAAGGCTCTTGTGCGTGTGTGTGGTGTGTGTGTGTGTTTGTTTGTTTGGGTGTGTATGTGTGTGTGCGTGTGTGTGTGTGTTTGTGTTGTGTGTGTGTTTGTTTGTGTGTGTGTGTGTGTGTTTGTTTGTTTGGGTGTGTGTGTGTGTGTGCGTGTGTGTGTGTGTTTGTGTTGTGTGTGTGTTTGTTTGTGTGTGTGTGTGTGTGTTTGTTTGTTTGGGTGTGTGTGTGTGTGTGTGCGTGTGTGTGTGTGTTTGTGTTGTGTGTGTGTTTGTTTGTGTGTGTGTGTGTGTGTGTTGTGTGTTTGTTTGTTTGTTTGTGTGTTGTGCTGTGTTTATGCGTTTGTGTTTGCTTGTTTGTGTGTGTGTGTTGTGTTTGTTTGAGTGTCTGTTTATTTGTTTGTGCTTGTTTGTGTTGCGCTGTGTTTTTTTCTTTCTATGTGTGTGTGTGTGTTGGTGTGATTGTTTGTGCGTTGTGTTGTGTTTGTGTGTATGTAGACATGAGTCTTTAAGTGTCTGTGTGCGTGCGTGTGTGTATGCGTAAGTAGAAATAAGCATAGATATATATAAATATATAAAAGACAGAAAAAAAATCAATCGGTGCAAAAAAAGAAGGTAAACAAGGCGAAGCAATATTTGAGAAGCATAATTCCTCACGCGATCGCCTGTCGTTTCTGTTCTAAAAATAGAAATCTGAAATCGAGGTCCAGACTCGAAGCGGGAGATGAAACCCAGGAGAAGGTGACCGACGGATTGCGTTCCCTTCTCTTTATCATTTGTCGTTTCTTCTTCTATTTCCGTCTTTTTCTTTTTCTTCCTCTTTTGTTCTCCTTCTTCTTCTTCTTTTCTTCTTCTTCTTTACTCTTTTTCTTTTTCTTTTTTCTCCTTTTTCTTCTTTTTCTTTTCTTCTTCTTCTTTACTGGTCTCTTTCTGTTTGTTTGTTTGTTTGTTTTTTTCCTTCTTCTTTTTCTTTTCTTCTTATTCTTCTTTTATTTCCGTCTTTTTCTTTTTCTTCTTCTTTTGTTCTCTTTCTCCTTCCTTTTTTTTTCTTTTTTTTCTTCTTCTTTTTTTCTTTTCTTCTTCTTCTTTCTCTTCTTCTTCTTCTTTACTCGTCTTTTTCTTTTTTGTCTTTTCTTCTTCTTCTTCTTCTTCTTTTTCTTTTCTTCTTCTTCTTCTTCTTTACTCGTCTTTTTAATCTATTTTCTCCCTTTTCTTCTTCTTCTACTGGTCTTTTTCTGTTTGTGTTTTTTCCTTCTTCTTCTTTTTCTTCTCTTCTTATTCTTCTTTTATTTCCGCCTATTTCTTTTTCTCCTTCTTTTGTTCTCCTTCTTCTTCTTTTCTTCTTCTTCTTCTTTTTTACTCGTCTTTTTCTTTTTTCTCCTTCTTCTTTTTCTTTTCTTCTTCTTCTTCACTCGTCTTTTTTTCTCCCTTTTCTTCTTCTTCTTTACTAGTTTTTTTTTTCTTTTTTTTCCTTCTTTTTTTCTTCTCTTTTTATTTTTCTTTTATTTCCGTCTTTTTCTTTTTCTTCTTCTGTTGTTCTCCTTCTCCTTCTTTTTTTTTTCTTTTTTTTCTTCTTCTTTACTCGTCTTTTTGTTCTTTTTTTTCTCCCTTTTCTTCTTTTTCTTTACTGGTCTTTTTCTGTTTGTTTGATTGTTTTCTTTTTTTCTCGTCTTTTTCTTCTTTTCTCCTTCTTCTTCTTTTTCTTCTCCTCAAGGCGAAGCAATATTTGAGAAGCATAATTCCTCACGCGATCGCCTGTCGTTCCTGTTCTAAAAATAGGAATCTGAAATCGAGGTCCAGACTCGAAGCGGGAGATGAAACCCAGGAGAAGGTGACCGACGGATTGCGTTCCCTTTTCTTTATTATTTGTCGTTTCTTCTTCTATTTCCGTCTTTTTCTTTTTCTTCTTCTTTTGTTCTCCTTCTTCTTCCTCTTTTCTTCTTCTTCTTCTTCTTTACTCGTCTTTTTCTTTTTTTTTTCTTTTTTTTTCTTTTTTCTTCTTCTTTTTCTTTTCTTCTTCTTCTTCTTCTTTTCTTCTTCTTCTTCTTCTTTTTCACTCGTCTTTTTCTTTTTTTTCTCTTTCTTCTTCTTTTTCTTCTTCTCTTCTTCTTCTTCTTCTTCGATTTCCGTCTTTTTCTTTTTCTGATATATATATATATATATATATATATATATATATATATATATATATATATATATATATATATATATATATATATATATATATATACATATACATGTGTGTGTGTGTGTGTCATTCTCAAGTATAAAGATGTTATAATACTAATATTTTCCTAATTACAGAAGAATGAATTGAAAAGGGGGGGGGGAGGCATGCATATACCTTAATCCACAAGTACCTTTGAGAAGGAAAAGAAAAAATCTAAGAAAAATAGTAACCTGGCAACTCAACACAGAAAAAAATGGCTGAATACGTGTTGTTGTTTTTTTTGGATGGACTATTTCTTTTCTCATTTCTCCCTTTCTCGCATTTCTTGAGTTTCTGTTTCTTGGTATTTACACTCTTCTGCCAACATCTTGCTTTCGTTGCCTCTTAACGGCATCTTTCCTGCCACCTTTTGATTTTCTACAACCACTTTTTTTTCTTCTTCTTCTTCTTTTGAACAATACCTTCTTCAATGTCTGACAACACCTTTCTGGAGACAGCTATTGCGTAACACCGATTACTCTCTGAAAGCACATAAGTGATAACGCTTCTTATCTGACAGCATCTTCCCGATAACTTATTTTTTTCTGACAACAGCTTCGTCTGGTCAATTATCTATTTCTGATAACATCCAATTTTCTGCCAACACCTTCCTGGTAACACCATCCTGACAACAATTTATTTCTGACAATACATATTACCTAACCTTCACTTTGCTTTAAACACCTTTTTTCTTCTAACATCTCTCCACTAACATCTCTACTCTGCCAACCTTTCCCTCTGTCAGTCTGCATGACTACACTTTAGTTTGCTAATATTAGCGCTTTCATGAACGCATCCTCAACGGCGGTAATGTGCTTGCAATAATGATATGAAACAGTCACATGTTTTTCTTAATATTTTGTTTCGTTTCATTTACCAACATATACCAACATGCTCTGTGCTATCATTCAAAGTAACATGCCTTATATTAACATTTAAATCTATCTGCTATACTCTCTCTCTCTGTCTCTCTCTCTCTCTCTCTCTCTCTCTCTCTCTCTCTCTCTCTCTCTCTCTCTCTCTCTCTCTCTCTCTCTTTCTCTTTCTCTCTCTCTCTCTCTTTCTCTCCATCCCTCCCTCACTCCCTCCTCCATCTCTTTCTCTCTCTCTTTTTTTTCTCTCTCTGTCCATCCATCTATCTATCTATCTATCTATCTATCTATCTAACTCTCGAAGCGAGGACACCTAGATAACTGTGCTGAATATTTAAAATAATAAATCCCAATGATAGTAAAGTAATCATAGAACAATCATCACCTGGCAATTACTAAATAATAGTCATCATCTTGTCAATGACCAAATAATTATCCTCGCCAGCCTATCATCATTCATCATTCATCATTACCATAGATCATCACCTTCTTGTCAAGTGCATCTTTGCCTCCCCATGAAAAAAAAAAAAAATATATATATATATATATATATATATATATATATATATATATATATATATATATATATATATATATATGTAGTACAATCCTTTACCAACATTTCCAACCACAAATCTGCCAACGCTTCCCTTATTACCTCCTGACACCAACTTCATTCCCGGACGTGAGATACAGGAAGCAAGGAGGGGGAAAAAGTTTCATCTTTCCCCTAATTCCCATTCATAACACATCCTTTCTTCCCTGTATGTTTATTGCTCTAGGGGAAAAAAATTCCCCCGCGATCTTTGCGAGTACTTTATTCGCTCCAGATTTCCCCTCTCGTGTTTTCCCTTCATCCCTCTTCGTAGTTTATTGTACTTTATTATACTCTTTCTCTCTCCCTCTCTCTCTCTCTCTCTCTCTCTCTCTCTCTCTCTCTCTCTCTCTCTCTCTCTCTCTCTTTCTTTCTCTCTCTCTCTCTCTCTCTCTCTCTCTCTCTCTCTCTCTCTCTCTCTCTCTCTCTCTCTCTCTCTCTCTCTCTCTCTCTTTCTCTCTCTCTCTCTCTCTCTCTCTCTCTCTCTCTCTCTCTCTCTCTCTTTCTCTCTCTCTCTCTCTCTCTCTCTCTCTCTCTCTTTCTCTGTCTATTTCTCTTTCTCTCTCTCTCTCTCTCTCTCTCTCTCTCTCTCTCTCTCTCTCTCTCTCTCTCTCTCTCTCTAATCATCATTTAAAGACGAATTTGATACAACCATCATGGTGTCTGAATGTCAATAAAGGTATGGTCAGTTTTGTCTATCGATAACAATGATAGGAGTAAATATACATGCAGCAAAATCTTTAACGTCGATTTTCTCAAAACATGGATTTTGGAGTTAATGCGTTCTGCCTTTTTGCTGCAGAACTCTTCCACTCACTCTCCCACGTGTGTGTGTGTGTGTGTTAAAGAAAACACATCAAGAAAAACAAACAAAGAAGAAGGAACCGGAATAGAATAATGCGCCGTTGCATTGCTAAAAATCGTGCAGATACCAAATTAGTGCATGAATAAATAAATTGCAAGAGACAGGGCGTCCACATGGCATAC
Source organism: Penaeus japonicus (assembly GCA_017312705.2). NCBI lineage: Eukaryota > Metazoa > Arthropoda > Malacostraca > Decapoda > Penaeidae > Penaeus > Penaeus japonicus. Next base: position 126,767 of record BOPN01002923.1, on the reverse strand, counting down.
ACTTCCGAGAAAGATTGAATATTACTCAGTACACACTAAGAGTGTTTGATTGATGGGGGAGGGGGGGGGGGGTAGGAAGGAGGAGAGAGAGAGGAACACAGGGAGGAAGGGAGGGAGAAGAGGAAAGGAAGAGGGAGGGGAAGAGATGACGTGAGGAATTGGGGAAGGGAGGAGGAAGAGGAAAGGAAGAGGGAGGGGATGAGAGGAAGTGAGGAACTGGGGAATGGGAAAGAGAGAGAGGTATGTGGAAAAAAAAGGGTGGAAGGGGGTAGGGTGGGGGGATGGATGGAGAGGTGGGAGGAAGACAGGAAGGGAGGAAAGGAGATAATAAAAGTAGAGAGATTGGAAAGTAAGAGAGGGAGAGAAAATGAGATGGAGGGAAAAAAGAGGGGGAGGGATAGAGAGAACGAAAAAACAAACAAAAAAAAACACAAGAACAAACCAATCAAAACCAGAAAGACAGGCAAATAAACAAAAAAAATATTTCAAAAAAATAAAAACACATCACAGAAGAAAAATCAGATTCATAAAAAAATCCTTAAATCAAGAACAAAAAAAAAAAAATACCACAGACAACACGTCGATGCATCTACACCGAACCTCTCCTTATATCACCCTATTTATATCCACAATTTATCCACAATAAAAAAAATAGCAGCTTTTACCTCGTCCCTGCCAGATACATGAAAACAACAGACCGAGTGTCGTCATAATCCACATGCCTTAGAGCCTTCATTTACCTTCAAATGCATTTTCATGGTTATTCATAAACGGATTTATTGCAAAATGGAAAACATGAAAATGGTTGTTAGTTTGGTCATTATTGTACATCGTTCACCTCATTGCTCCTTTTGGTTGATTTAAGAGCTGTCATTAGTCTTTTATCTGTGTGTGTTAATTGATACATACACTCATAGATATACATACATAGACACATGTACACTCATGCACAAACGGACAATGCATACACACATAAACACGCATACAGTAACATAACAATATTCACACATAAATAAACAAAAATACATACACACATAGATAAACAAAAATACATACACACATACAGAAACACAGATACATAAAAACGTACAGAAACATGAATAAATAGACACATACAGAGACAGACTTCATGCACATGCACATACATACACGCAATTGCAACATGTAAACATATACACATCAACCTTGCGTAACCCAGCATCGATTTTTGCTAACCTCGTAGGCAAGGCAATTTGACCCCATATCGACCCGTCCGTTCGTCGACCTCAGTTGACCTCACGCAGATTTGGTAATAGCGCTTTTGTTCTCAAAACTCACGTTTCATTGCAATTGGGAAAATAGGAGGGAACTGGGATAGAATAAAGCATTATTGCATTGCTAAAAATCGTCCTAAATATAAAATATTCTAATTTGTAAATTGTTTAGGATTATCTGTTTATTCATATTGTATCAGTCATTCAATTATGAGCTCTGACGTATTATTTTGCCAATTGTACAAGTATGAAATATTCTAAGAAAAAAGGGTAAAAAAAAATCTAAATCAGAAAAAAATGTTTTATGAATGATTTATTAACTTCCACATCATATATTAATCTCCTATCTACCCACACATAATTTCGAAATGTATCCCTCCAGCTCATCACTCATCTATTTTCATCTATTGACACAGGAATTTCAATAATTCATCCTCCTATTCATTTATCCGCATATCAAAATACAATCAACATTGAAAATTAAACAATATTAAAACGCTAAAGTTAACCAAGAAGGTCAGTTTTCAATCCTTCGTTGATCACTAAATATATATTTATAATCTAGCTTGTAATTACGTATTGATCTCGTTAATTGAACAGATCGGTATTCATGTATATCTTATCACAATGATAATTCATATGAGAACTATTTCCGATGTGTATCAGGTCGAATCATGTTACATCATGTCTTATGTGTAATTCGTTTTAAAAAAAATATGATAAATTTGATTTTGTGTCAATATATGTCTCAAAAATGTTCAGCAAAATTTGGTGATTTCATTTTGTTAGTGATTTCAGTTAATCGATGAGATACATTGAGCTTGCGTCCTGTTTTTGTATTCATTTGATTTGTTATTATTGACATTTGTTTGTGTGCCTGTCTGTTGTCTTGTCAATTATCTAATTCTCTCTTTCTCTTTCTTTCTTTCTCTCTCTCTCTCTCTCTCTCTCTCTCTCTCTCTCTCTCTCTCTCTCTCTCTCTCTCTCTCTCTCTCTCTCTCTCTCTCTCTCTCTCTCTCTCTCTCTCTCTCTCTGATCGTACATAGATATCTTTCTTTCTGTCATACATATTCCGTTCTGCCAAGTCAAGCTATATTTCCGCCTATAAATATTGTTCAGTTCAAACAGACTTTGGCGTTCATAGGATATACTGTTACATTATGATATTCCACTACCCTGTCGAGCGACCGCAAAAAAATATATGGACTCAATAAAACATTCATTTTAAACATTATTGATCATAACAGACACACATGGATAAAATATTTAGTAAAAAATATTTACAACATTGGATATTGGTGTTAACAAACGGGAAAATATAGCAATCCAATCCTTTTTAGATATTATTATTTTATCCATTATCAAATTAAATATAAAAGCTGTTGTATACCACCGATCTTCTCATGTTTTTTTTCTTCATATTACTTATACATTTGTTTTTGAAATAACGGTAAACGATTTATTTCATATTGTATTTTTTATTTTGTTGTTGTTGTTGCTGTTGTTGTTTAGTAGTATGATGCTTGGATAATAAGTTAATCGAATTATCTCTTGTGATACATGATGGTCATAGTATTATTAATTCCTATGAGTAAGATAGATGGATTTTTGTGTGGATGTTATTGTATTTATGGTTATCATTGTTATCATTTGGGTGAGAATATCTTCATTTTTATTATCATTGATGGCAATTTTGTTTCTGTAACGACAACTTTGCATAATCAGCTCTTTATCATCATTACTGGTATTATGGCGACTACTGTTATCACTATCACTGCTATTACTACTACAACTACTATTACTACCTCTACTACTACTTTTACTACTGTTCTACTACATCTACAATTACTATTACTAACATCATCATACCATTACTATTATAGCTACTGTTGCTACTACATCTATTACTACTATCATCATTATTATATCATCACTACCATCGTCATTGTATTTATTATCAATGATATTGTTATTGTCTTCATTTAACTTGTTATCTCTATCATAATCAATAATGATTCAGGTAGTTCATGATAGTATTGCTATCATTATTATTATAATCATCATTGTTGCCATTACTATCATCATCATTCTCGTCATTATTATCATCATCATTATCGTCATTATCATTATCTCTATAATCATTATTGGCCTTATTATCATAATCATCATTATCATTATCATCATCATTATTGCTTTAAAACTGTTGCCATCATCATCTCTGTTGTTATCAATAACATCATTAACAACAGCAATAAATAAAATCATTAGCATAATTGTACTTTTGGTTATTATCATATATATTTTGGCATCATTGTTGTAAGCATTGCTATAGAAAGAAAAAATGCATATATATATATGTGTGTGTGTGTGTGTGTGTGGGAGTGGGTGTTGATTTTTAAAAATCTAACGCCAGTGAGACTTGATAAAGATCACAAATGTCTAAGAATACGAATATATTCTATTTCAACATCAACATACCTCAAATCTTTATTTATTTATTCATTTTTGTATCCGTTTTAGATTTTCCTTTTCTTCACACGCAAGCTGTTCTAAACACAACACTGCATGACTGCAATTACGGAAGAGTGGATACAACAAAAGAATTTTTCATGGATATATTTTTTTTCTTTTTTCTTCTTCTCTTTTTTATTTATTTATTTTTTTCTTTCTTTCTTTGTTGGGATCATGTGCTACTCTTGTTAATTGTATGTTGCATTTCATATAATTATCTCTCCATTACAGAACAGAACAACAAGAATTTGTACTCAAAAATCAAAATTATTATATGAAAAAAATATATATATATTGTACCAAAATCAACAAAAAAAAAAGCATTGACGTAAAAGCAAGCTAATGGCAACGCCTTTTCTAAAATATTAAATCACGTGAAATGTTAATGATGTGAAAACCCATTAGAACATAACACTGAAGAAAGAATGTGAGGTCATTTATCTTTTGGTATTAATATCAACACGAGTCGATGTTATGAAAAGAGTTCGCATGGGAGGGTGGGGATAGAGAGAGACAGCAATGAGACAGACATTAAGATAGACAGATAGATACAGATGTGTTTGTGTGTGTGTGTGTGTGCACGTGTGTAAAAAAAA
>BOPN01002923.1:116281-117326 GCA_017312705.2 Penaeus japonicus | reverse complement strand
ATATATATATATATTATCATTCAACATAAAGTAATGGAAATGCGAGACCCATTTGACAGAAAACTATTTCCGCATGGGACTGTTTCGTTATTAATCGGAAATGAAAGAGTATGAATTTGTTCGTGTCAATATAATGATCAATTTTTGTTATCATTCAAAATATTGCAACCATGAGAAACATCGAATTTGCCCAAATTATTGCAAATCAAATTTATTTTCGACATCTGTACATCAGCCCGAACGTAATGCTATTTGTAAGGGGTTACAATTTCATTTTGGTGATAAATTGCATTAAATTGAATTATGTCTTTCTTTTGATCGTCTTCCACGATCTAAGATGTAAAAGAGGGGTTTTGTGTACACAATTTTCAATCATTTCCGAAGAAAATCAAATAATCTTTTGTTTATCTAAGAATTTCATGTAGGAATAGAAATCTTTTCGATATGTATATATATATATCCTCGAACACACAAAGATATACTTACGAATATATATGTACTGAGCATATTGATATATGATTAATTTTCTACTTGTCTCTCTATCTCCTTGATTATTTTACTACTTCCCTTACTCTTTGTCTCTTGTTTTATTCTCTCTCTTGTTTTTCTAATTTTTTTTTTCTCTCCCTCTCTCAATACTTAATCTTCTCATTTACTCTTCCTTTCCCTCCCTCTCTCTCTCTCTCTCTCTTTTTCTTTCTCTGTCTCTCTCTATCTATCTCTCTCTTTCTCTGTCTCTCTCTATATTTCTTTGTCTCTGTCTCTCTCTCTCTCATTCTCACTCTCTCTTTCTCTGTCTCTTTTCTCTTCTTTCTTTTCCTCCGTTCCCTTCTTTCACACTCCCTCTTTCTTTCTATATCGCTCTCTCCATCTATTTCCCTCTTTTTCGCTTCTATTGTCTTTTTTCTCTCCCTCTATCATTCTCTCCCCTTTCCTCTCCTCTTCTCACTCTTCATCCCTTCCTCTCTCCCTCTCTCTCTCTCTCTCTCTCTCTCTCTCTCTCTCTCTCTCTCTCTCTCTCTCTCTCTCTCTCTCTCTCTCTCTC
>BOPN01002923.1:103781-106281 GCA_017312705.2 Penaeus japonicus | reverse complement strand
TGACTGAAATGGTTTGTGGAGACCTAGGTCCTACCGTGGAATGATATAGTCTGGTGATAATGATGATGTGTGTGTGTGTCACATATATATATAATATATATATATATATATATATATATATATATATATATATATATATATATATATATATATATATATATATATATATATATATATATATATATATATATATATATATATCACCATTAGCTTAAGACATGATCAATAATATTTCTTTCAAATCAACATTCCTTTCACAAATTTGAAAGTAATCCTCGAATCATCCACCTTAATTTAATCCCAAAACGTAAAAAAATGCGAGGATAAGGGAATGGGATAAAGAGAGACAAGAAGAGGAAAAACGAGCAAGCGGCTGAGCGATCTCTCTCTCTCTCTCTCTCTCTCTCTCTCTCTCTCTCTCTCTCTCTCTCTCTATATATATATATATATATATATATATATATATATATATATATATATATATATATATATATATATATATATACATATATATATATATATATATATATATATATATATATATATATATATATATAAATACCTCCATATATAATGAGGCAGAGAGAAAAAGAGAGAGAGAGACAGAAACAGACAGACAGACACAGAAAGAGAGAAAGAGGGAGTGAAAATGATGATGATAATTGTCTTCTGAGTGAAGCGACGATGCCCCATGTGCCTTGTAAAGAGTGTCATTAAGGCGGTTTCGTTGCATAAAAACCGGGAAAGGAAGATATAAGGGGAGAATTGCATGGAGAATTCCCTTCGAAATTGAATATTCATTAATGTTTTTTTTCTTTTTTTTTAGTTTTTTTTTTCTTTTTTAGTTTGTTGTTTTGCCTTTTTGTCTAGCTTTCCTTATTTATCTTTGATGCTTGTATTTGTCTCTCTCTCTCTCTCTCGGTTTCTCTCGTTGTTTTTATTCTCTCTCTCTCTCTCTCTCTCTCTCTCTCTCTCTCTCTCTCTCTCTCTCTCTCTCTCTCTCTCTCTCTCTCTCTCTCTCTCTCTCTCTCTCTCTCTCTCTCTCTCTCTCTCTCTTAGTCTCGTAACGTCAATCTCCCTTACTACCTGATTTCACCGATCATTGCTTTTTCCATTGCACTCTATCCATTTCAATCGACAAACGGAAGACTAACCTAAAATTTCACAAATCTCGTTTGAAAAATATGTTATATGTAAGACCTCTAAAAGCCCTTCAAAAAAAAGGTGATAATAATGACTGAATTAAAAATCTCAAAACCACGAAAATGCAACAGTCACTCCTGCAACAGGCAAGCTCGTGCAAGTTTGATGAATCAACTCCATTTCGAATCCAGGTCATCAAACAAAAAATAGAAAAAAATATGGAATTTGGAGTGGCCGAATGTCACACCGATATCGGGAAAGAATTTGTGTTATTCGCTGTGAAATGACGATTAATTGGGGCAGGCATCGGATGTGAATAAAAATGGAGAGGCGTATGAGAAGAACAGAGAAAACGGGAAGTGTGCGTAAAGAAAACGTGGTGTATATGATCACATTTGTTATTATTATTATGTTGCTTATCGTGATCATGTCAACCGCAATATATTCCGTATTTTTATCATTAATATCACCTTTAATATCGTCATTATCATAAAGATAGACATAGGAGAGAGAGAGAGAGAGAGAGAGAGAGAGAGAGAGAGAGAGAGAGAGAGAGAGAGAGAGAGAGAGAGAGAGAGAGAGAGAGAGAGAGAGAGAGAGAGAATAAGAGAGAGAAAGAGTGAGAGAGAGTGAGAGAGAAAATAAAATCAAAATTAAAAGATAGAATCTAAAGGAAAGTTAAGAGCAAGGCAGAAAACAACAATACAGAAACAGAAAAAAATATATAAAAAAGGAAAAAAACGAGAGGGAAAGAAAGAAAAACGAAGCTAAGTCGAATGGCCGAAATATCAAATATTTGAATCGTTGGAAAGAACTTGAATTATTAATGTTCTTTTCGCTCGCGGAAAAGGAATTTAGGCATGAATGAGGACTGACTGAGAGCAAAATTTGTGTGCAAATAGAAAGATAAATGGAGGCATATATGAATATAGTGAACGTACACTCACACAAACACACACAGACATACACATTTTGTGTGTGTGTGTATGCGTGTGTGTGTGTGTGTGTGTGTGTGTGTGTGTGTGTGTGTTTGTATGTATGTATATATACACATACACATATATTCATATACATGTAAATATATATATATATATATATATATATATATATGTATATATATATATGTATCCATGTATATATATATATATATATATATATATATATATATATATATATATATATATATATATATATATATATATATATATATATCCGTGTGTGTGTGTACACATATATTCTTACATGTATATTTATATATATACATATATATATATATATATATATATATATATATATATATATATATATATATATATTTATATATATATATATATATATAAATATATACATATATATA
>BOPN01002923.1:61281-68781 GCA_017312705.2 Penaeus japonicus | reverse complement strand
ATATATATGTGTGTGTGTGCGTGTGCGTGTGCGTGTGCGTGTGCGTGTGCGTGTGTGTATGTGTGTGTGTGTGTGTTTGTTTGTGTGTGTACGTGTGCGTGTATGCTTACGTGCGTGTGGTTGTGTGTGTGTGTGTGTGTGTGTGTGCGCAGCTTTACCTCTCCCTCCTTCTCGCCCTTTCCTTCTCCCTCCTATTTGCATGTTCCTCTCCTCCTCCCAGGTTCTCCTCGCGGCCGTGTTTACCGTCAATATCGCAGCGGAAGGAGGAGGGGGGAAAAACGCAGCAAAGATATCTTTTATGGCGTGGTAGAGCTCAATATCCCACCAAAGTCAACAGCTACATCGCCCTTAATGAGACCACGTGTGCCTTTGTGCTGAAGCGCTGAACCGATTTCTTTCAGGAATTGTCAACAAAAGCGCTTCAGAATTCTTTCCTCTGTAACGATCTTAATTAACAAAACACACTAATTATTTTCTTTCCTTTCTGGGAAATGGGCTTGTGTATCGATTTAATTTTATCAACAAATATCTTTCTTTTTTTTTGTTTGTTTGTTTGTATGATTTCGCCTTTGAAATGTATTGCATCGCAAATGATTAATTAGAGAGAAAAAAAATATATCCATCTTAAGGATTTCATATCCAAACGAGTCTTAGGAATCTTTATTGCAAAATTAATCTGCAAAGTGCACTATTTCTTGCAGAAGTATAATAAGGAATTAAGATTCTTTACTTATTGATTCTTGCCTTTCGGGGTAAAAAAGGCAACTTTTGAAATCAACGACTTCAGTTTAATTAACCTGAATTTATGCAGATTGATTAATGCAGATTGTTGTCAAGGAATTAAGAGTTGGTATACAATTCTTTATTCTATTTTTTTCTTTTCAATTTGTTTCATCATTGTTTTCTTCCGCTTCTTTTCTTCTTCTTTCCTTCTTTTCCTTCGTCTTTAATTCCTCTCCGTAATGTATTACGGTAAAGTGTAGTAGCAAAAAAATCAAAATATTTGCTCTCTCTCTCTCTATCCATCTATCTATCTATCTCCCTCTCTCTATCTCCCTCTCTCTCTCTTCCTTTCTCTCTCTCCCTTTCCTTCTCTCCCTTCCCCTCTCTCTCTTTCCCTCTCTCCCTTTATTTCTCTCCCTCTCCCTAACCTTCTTCCTCTCTCTCTCTCTCTCTCTCTCTCTCTCTCTCTCTCTCTCTCTCTCTCTCTCTCTCTCTCTCTCTCTCTCTCTCTCTCTCTCTCTCTCTCTCTCTCTCTCTCTCTCTCTCTCTCTCTCTCTCTCTCTCTCTCTCTCTCTCTCTATCTATCTATCTATCTCTCTCTCTCTCTCATCTCCTCTTGTATCCGTGGCCTTCTCCCTCTCTCCCACCACCAATCTGCCCCCCCTCCCCCCCTTCCCCCTTAATCCCATCCCATCATCTAACATCATCTCTGGGATTTCAGATCCTCCCCTACACCCCCCCCCTCCCACCCCTCTTCTTCTTCTTCTTCTTCGTGTTCTTTTTCTTCTACTTCTTCTTCTTCTTCTACTTCATCTTCATCTTCCTCCTCCTCCGCCTTTTCTACTTCTACCTCCATCTCCACCTCCTCTACCTCCTCCTATTCCTCCACCTCCACCTCCTCTACCTCCCCCTACTCCTCCTCCTCCTCTACCTCCCCCTACTCCTCCACCTCATCTACCTCTTCTTACTCTTCCACCTCCACCTCCTCTACCTCCTCCTCCTCCTACTCCTCCACCTCCATCTTCTTTACCTCCTTTTCTTCCTCCACCTCCATCTCCTCTATGTCCTCCTCCACCTCCACCTCCACCTCCACCTCCTCTACCTCCTCCTACTCCTCCACCTCCTTTACCTCCTCCTACTCCTCCAACTTCACTTCTCTAATTCCTCCTACTCCTACTCCTCCACCTCCTCTACCTTCTCCTACTCCTCCACCTCCTCTACCTCCTCCTACTCCTCCACCTCTCAACCTTCTCCTCCACCTCCTTTACCTCCTCCTACTCCTCCAACTTCACCTTCTCTAATTCCTCCTCCTCCTCCTCCTCCACCTCCTCTACCTCCTCCTCCTCCTCCACCCCCTCTACCTCCTCCTACTCCTCCTCCTCCACCTCCTCTACCTCCTCCTACTCCTCCACCTCCACCTCCTCTACCTTCTCCTACTCCTCCACCTCCACCTCCTCTACCTCCTTCTACTCCTCCACCTCCACCTCCACCTTCTCAACCTCCTCCTCCTCCTCCTCCTCCTCCTCCACCTCCTCAACCTCCTCCACCTCCTCAACCTCCTCCACCTCCTCTACCTCCTCCTCCTCTTCCACCTCCACCTCCTCTACTTCCTACTCCTACTTCCCCTCCCCTTCCTCCTTATCTCTTGTATTTTTTTCCTCTTCTCTACAAGTTCTTAAAAAAATGAAAAAATGAAAATAAAAAAATAAAAATATTACATCATACCTAATTGTCACCTGTCACTCAACGTCTTCTCTCCTTAGCCTTATAGGATTGGTAGGGAATTCAGGGGGAATCTGGGAGGGAAATAATCTGGAGAGGGGGAGGAGGAGGGGGAGGGGGAGGGGGACGAAAAAGGAAAATAGAATTAAATGCGCATAGACAGATTGAAAGATGCTCGAAAGCGTGGGGGGGGGGTGGAGCGAGAGTTAGAAAGGGGGGATGGAGAGAGAGAGGGTGGGATGGAGAGAGAGAGAGAGAGAGAGAGAGAGAGAGAGAGAGAGAGAGAGAGACAGAGACAGAGACAGAGACAGAGACAGAGACAGAGACAGAGAAAGAGAGAGAGAAGCAAATATAGACAGAGAAGCAGTCACGACGACAGACGAAAGCAGAACGACAGATAATCAGACAGACAGACATAGATAGAAGCAGAGAAAATGAGATAAGATTGGCCTTACAGTGCCACAAAAGCAGAAAAGGAAGAGCCACTGTACAATCAGGCTAAAAGCTTTACAGCATATAATGGGAAATATACTTGTAATAAACGTGTTTTACCATTCACAAGTCGAATTATTATTTTACTTTTAGAAGTAGAATTGTTTGCTTTATTCAGTCAAAAAAATGATACAAAGCCATCATCAAGTCAACATGATTAATAACACCGAGAAAGAAATGGTAGATGAATATAACTCCTCCACCTCCACCTCCTCTTTCTCCTCCTGCTCCTCTACCTCCACCTCCACCTCCTCTACCCCCTCCTACTCCTCCACCTCCGCCTCCACCTCCACCTCCTCTACCTCCTCCTACTCCTCCACCTCCACCTCCGCCTCCACCTCCACCTCCACCTCCACCTTTACCTCCTCTTAATCCTCCACCTCCACCTCCACCTCCTCTACCTCCTCTTCCTCCTCTTCCTCCTCTTCCTCCTCCACCTCCACCTCCTCTACCTCCTCTACCTCTAGATAGAGGAGGTGTAGGTGTAGGAGGTGGAGGTGGAAGAAAACTCAGAAAGTATGACAAGTGACAGTCTCTTGCCCTCTGGGACACGACATACACGTGTTACATTTAGTATCATTACACCGGCAGATTCTCTTCATTTTATTTAGCTGTTGATATTTTATTAATGAAGCTTGTGTGAAGGAATGATGATATTGAAATCAATCTGCAATTAAAAGATGTTATAATGTGTTATTAAGTGGTTATGGTGTAATGTATGTTACAACAAATATAGCGGTTGTTACGTGTTATATATGCCTATCTGCTTTAATAGTTTCCTTTCTCAAATAGATATTACACTTACATTTGCATTGTATATGTTTCTATATTAACATTAACACATATTTATTTAATGTATTACATTAAGCACATTAATTACATGAGAAATTATATGAGAAATTGTTACTTGAAAAATACATTCAGAAGTATGAAGTATGATCTACGCAAGCAATTTATATTCTTGCTTCAAGCACAACTCCTGACCCAGAAGCATGCTTGAAACTTTCTTGACCTTCAAACTTCAAGTGCGTTATATAAAAGTTATTTGTAGATATTTGATGCTATTTTTTTATCCATTAATATATATTTTTCATTTTTTTTATCATTATGATTAGTATTTGTTGACTGTTATCATTATCACATGATAATTATTGATATTATAATAAAAAACACTCAAAGAAAACGGAACACCAAAACCACTCACAGAAAACGGAAAACCTAAACCACTCACAGAAAACGGAACACCAAAATCACTCACAGAAAACGGAACACCAAACACACTCACAGAAAACGGAAAACCTGAATCCCTTCAAGAAAAGCAATGACTTCATATAATCCACCTCGTCACCCTTCCATAAGTATGGTTTTCCCTTCTTATATTATACACTTTACTGAAAAAATTCCGAGAATTCGTCGCTATGGATAGGAATAATGATACAAATAAACCGACATACAGTGAGCTCGATCCTGAAACCCCCTTATTAGCTGACCCCCTCACCCCCTCCCCCACCTCTCCTCCCTACTCTCATGGCTGACCCCCCCCCCCCCTGCCAGGAAATAAAAGGGAGAAAAATGAAAGGAATTTTTAGCCTCGAGAGATATTCCAAAAGCTCATGAGATTTCTTGCGGCTGTATCCCTCTTGCAAACTCTCCTTGTTCCTTCTCTTTGTTGAGGGGCAAAAATAGAAGAAGAAAAAATATCCAAAACACATTTTTCTTTTCCTATTTTGATTTTTTTTTTTTTTTTTTTTTTTTTTGTGTGTGTGTGTGTATGTGTGCACTATGTATTCCTTTTTGTTTAATTTATATTTTCAATTTACTTTTTTCTTTAAAATATTTCCAAAATAGAATGTTACCCATTTATTGACAGACTTATATATCTATATATCCAAATATAGACGACAACTTTTACACTAACAGCACTAACAAAAGTATTTATGATTATGCTGTAACTTTTACATATATTATCCTCATGATCATTATCATAATGTTTATTCTTTCATTAACATCATGATCATTATCATTGTTATTATTATTATCATTATCATTGTTATCAATAGTACTGTACTATTATAACAATGATTATAATGGCGATGATAATGATGATGGCGAAGATAATGATAACTGTAGTGAAGGTGATGATAATAACAATTGAAATTATCATTATCTTTATCATCTTAATTATCATTATTATTGATTAGGTCATTATCATTATTATTGTTATCATTGTTATTATCATCATAATTATTATCATTATCATTATTGCTATTTCATTATCACTGTTATTAACATTATCAGCATCATCATCATCATCATTATCTTTATCATAATAATCATAATGATAATAATAGTGACAATGATAATGATGACAATATCAATAATGATAATAATGATGATGATGATAATAGTAATAATAAAAATGAAAATTATAATGTTAATGATAATGACAATAACGATTATAATATAAATGATAATGATGATTATAATGATAATGATAACAATAAAAAGATGATGATGGTAATAGCAACGACCATGAACATGATACTGATGATCATGGTAATTATAAAGATAGTAATTATAATGAAAATAATATAACAAGGATAAAGATGAGGATAATAATGATAGTGAAACTACAACTACTACGACTGATAATGATAATGAAGATAATGATGATGATAGTGATAATAACAATAATAATGAGTATAACAATGTTAATTATGATAATGATCATAATAATAATAACAATGATAATAATAATAACAATAATAATAATAATAATAATAATAATAATAATAATAATAATGATAATAATGATCATGATAATAGTAATGACAATAATAAGAATAATGATAGATATGATAATAATAATAACAATGATGATAATGATGATAATAACAATAATGATAATAATAACAATGTTATTAATAATGATGATAATGATAATGATCATAACAATAATGATAACAACATTAACAATAATGATGATAAAGATGATTTGAATAGTAATCATCATTATCCTTACCATCACACAGAGACCAGTTCTGTCCTACAACTCTCATGAACAAGATATGAATACATGAACTCAGTAAAACGCCAGGAATCAATAGCATTACCATGTCACCATTACGGAACAAGGAATTTGCACGAGGAATTACTGTATTGTTACGGAATGGTTCACGCAAATGATAAATACACATAAACATACATACATACAGAGATATACTCTTTACACAAACATAAATACACATACATAGTTACTAGCAGTTACATGCGCATAAATACATATATACAGATACATGACATGAAAACACACATATAAACACATACACATATAAAAATATATGTCCATACATATATTCATACACAAACAGACACCCATATGCACACATTCACACATAAACACACACATACATATATACACACACAGACATCACACACACATACATATATACACACACAGACATAACACACACATACATATACACACACACAAAGACATAACACACACATACATTTATACACACACAGACATAACACACACATACATATACACACACACAGACTTAACACACACATACGCACACACACAGCCGTGTCACATCGTGTCCAATCATTTTTCATTATAACGCGAACACTCTTCAACATCCTCATTACACAATCGTAACACGCAACAGCTGATAAGAGTAAACATAACATAATTACAACAAAGTGTGACCTATAACCTACGATCAAGGAAGTCATCAGAGTGCCTGGTCACGCGACCCCTAGGCACAGTGCCACGCGAGGGCTTATTCTTGTCTACGCTTATTACGGAAATACTGACTACAACAAAGAAACGGGGATTATTCCTTGCTGGAATTGGGTAATGATGATTGTGATTAGACTTTGGAATGTATTATTATCAGGTTAATGAATTAATGATGATTTCCACACGTGCAGAAAAATTAGGGACTTTTTTTCGACACATTGAGCAAGAACTTTTTTTTTTTTTTTTTTTTTTGAAAGCTTTGAGTCGTTTAGCAAAAGTGTCAACTAAATCAACTAATTTGAATAATAAATTAAGAAACTATTCTAGCGCTCGAGGGGACTGCGAGACGGGAAAGGGGAGACACACGACTAAGGGGAAAAGACAGACACGAGATATTTTTATTATAGGTATGGGGGACGGCAGTTGCTACACCCCCCCCCCCCCTTCTCCTCTCTCTCCTTCTGCTCTTTCTCTCTCCCTCCTTTTCTCTCCTCCTTCCTTCGTTCCCCCTTCTCCCCTCACTCCTTTTCCCCTCTCTCCTTCTTTGCTTCTCGTTCCCTCCCCCTCCCTTTCTCCCTTCTCACCTTCTCCCCTTACTCCTCTTCCCCTCTCCTCCCTTCCTCTCCCCTTCCCGTCCCCTCCTCCCCTCACTCTTCTTCCCCTCTTGCCCTCTATCCCTTTCGTTTCTTCCTTTCCCCTTCTCACTTCTCCCCCTCCGCTCCAATTCTCCTCCAATTCTCCCCCCTTCCTCTCCCTCTCCCTCTCTTTCTCCCCCTTACCCTCTCCCTCTCCCCTCTCCCCTCTCCCTCTCCCCC
>BOPN01002923.1:45000-52500 GCA_017312705.2 Penaeus japonicus | reverse complement strand
ACAGACACACACACACACACATACACACACACACACACATACAAATACACACAAACAAACACACATACACGCACACACACACACACACAAATACACACAAACACACACACACATACACGCACACACACATACACACATTGACACTCATACACACACACACACACACAAATACACACACACACACACACACACACACATAACTACACGCGCGTAGATATCCACGAATTTACATCTTCATTTTTACAATAATTAAGTAAAGCTGTTTGTGATTCAGTTCTTTATAACTCCCATCTGACACGAGATAAAGAAAAATTCTCCCTCTGACATTTTCTCCCGCAGACAAGTAGAACCAACAAGGTACTTACAGTAAGTAGGATGAAGCTCAATGTATGTACAGTATGTTTGCATATATATATATATATATATATATATATATATATATATATATATATATATATATGTATATATATATATTTATATATATATATATATATATATATATATATATATATATATATATATATATACAAACATATATATGTATATATATATATATATATATATATATATATATATATATATATATATATATGTATATATATATATATATATATATATGTATATATATATATATATATATATATGTATATATATATATATATAAATATATATATATATATATATATATATATATATATATATATATATACATATATACATATATATATATATACATACATATATATATATACATATATATATATATATACATATATATATATATATATATATATATATATATATATATATACATATATACATATATATATATATACATATATATATATATATATACATATATATATATATACATATATATATATATATATATATATATATATATATATATATATATATATATATATATATATATATGTTTTTTTCAGTGCTGTCATTTCCTTTCGCTACCATGACTCCCTCACCTCCACCTTCCTCCCTCCCACCTCCCCCCTCCCCACTTTTTCGTCCTTCAAAGTAGATCTGATTTACCGGGAAGATTGTGTTTGGTTCACTCTCCCCTCGGGCTTTCCGTCCGCCACGACGCCTATAGGCCACATGGGTCGCCTCTAGGGAACCAGCAACTGCAAGATGAGGGAGGGTAGAGGGTGCGAAATTGTGGGAGGTGTTGTGCAAACCTTTCTAGAGGTGTTGACTTAGGTCCTGCGTTGCATATATTATTCCGCTACGCTTGTAAGTACATTCTTTATGGTACTGGTTTGTTATTCGGTCGTGGGTCCTTTGAGGTTGTTCTGTACTGCAGGCAATCATAACATGTTGACCGGATTTCATTACTGTTTTCTGGGTCTTTCTCGTGTTTGTTTTCTGTGTCTTTCTCTTGTTTGTTTTCTGTGTCTTTCTCTTGTTTGTTTTCTGTGTCTTTCTGTTGTTTGTTTTCTGTGTCTTTCTCTTGTTTGTTTTCTGTGTCTTTCTGTTGTTTGTTTTCTGTGTCTTTCTCTTGTTTGTTTTCTGGGTCTTTCTCGTGTTTGTTTTCTGTGTCTTTCTGTTGTTTGTTTTCTGTGTCTTTCTCTCGTTTGTTTTCTGTGTCTTTCTCTCGTTTGTTTTCTGTGTCTTTCTGTTGTTTGTTTTCTGTGTCTTTCTGTTGTTTGTTTTCTGTGTCTTTCTCTTGTTTGTTTTCTGGGTCTTTCTCGTGTTTGTTTTCTGTGTCTTTCTGTTGTTTGTTTTCTGTGTCTTTCTCTCGTTTGTTTTCTGTGTCTTTCTCTCGTTTGTTTTCTGTGTCTTTCTCTTGTTTGTTTTCCGTGTCTTTCTCTTGTTTGTTTTCTGTGTCTTTCTGTTGTTTGTTTTCTGTGTCTTTCTCTTGTTTGTTTTCCGTGTCTTTCTCTCGTTTGTTTTCTGTGTCTTTCTCTTGTTTGTTTTCCGTGTCTTTCTCTTGTTTGTTTTCTGTGTCTTTCTCTTGTTTGTTTTCTATGTCTTTCTGTTGTTTGTTTTCTGTGTCTTTCTCTTGTTTGTTTTCTGTGTCTTTCTGTTGTTTGTTTTCTGTGTCTTTCTCTTGTTTGTTTTCTATGTCTTTCTCGTGTTTGTTTTGTGTGTCTTTCTCGTGTTTTTTGTTTTTGTGTGTGCTGTTGTTTGTTTTCTGTGTCTTTCTCTTGTTTGTTTTCTATGTCTTTCTCGTGTTTGTTTTGTGTGTGTCTTTCTCGTATTTTGTTTTCTGTGTCTTTCTGTTGTTTTGTTTTTTTCTGTGTCTTTCTCTTGTTTGTTTTCTGTGTCTTTCTCGTGTTTGTTTTGTGTGTCTTTCTCTTGTTTGTTTTCTGTGTCTTTCTCGTGTTTGTTTTGTGTGTCTTTCTCTTGTTTGTTTTCTGTGTCTTTCTCTTGTTTGTTTTCTGTGTCTTTCTCTTGTTTGTTTTCTGTGTCTTTCTCGTGTTTGTTTTGTGTGTCTTTCTCTTGTTTGTTTTCTGTGTCTTTCTCGTGTTTGTTTTGTGTGTCTTTCTCGTGTTTGTTTTGTGTGTCTTTCTCGCGTTTGTTTTGTGTGTCTTTCTGTTGTTTGTTTTCTGTGTCTTTCTCTTGTTTGTTTTTTGTGTCTTTCTCTTGTTTGTTTTCTGTGTCTTTCTCTTGTTTGTTTTCTGTGTCTTTCTCTTGTTTGTTTTCCGTGTCTTTCTCTTGTTTGTTTTCTGTGTCTTTCTCTTGTTTGTTTTTGTGTCTTTCTCTTGTTTGTTTTTGTGTCTTTCTCTTGTTTGTTTTCTGTGTCTTTCTCTCGTTTGTTTTCTGTCTTTCTCTTGTTTGTTTTCCGTGTCTTTCTGTTGTTTGTTTTCTGTGTCTTTCTCTTGTTTGTTTTTTGTGTCTTTCTCTTGTTTGTTTTCTGTGTCTTTCTCTTGTTTGTTTTCTGTGTCTTTCTCTTGTTTGTTTTTGTGTCTTTCTCTTGTTTGTTTTCTGTGTCTTTCTCTCGTTTGTTTTCTGTCTTTCTCTTGTTTGTTTTCCGTGTCTTTCTGTTGTTTTTTGTTTTTCTGTGTCTTTCATAGTATTTGTTTTATTTCTTTCTCTTGTTTGTTTTCTGTTCTTTTCTCTTGTTTGTTTTTTGTGTCTTTCTCTCGTTTGTTTTCTGTCTTTCTCTTGTTTGTTTTCCGTGACTTTCTGTTGTTTGTTTTCTGTGTCTTTCTCTTGTTTGTTTTTTGTGTCTTTTTCTTGTTTGTTTTCCGTGTCTTTCTCTCGTTTGTTTTCTGTGTCTTTCTGTTGTTTGTTTTCTGTGTCTTTCTGTTGTTTGTTTTCTGTGTCTTTCTGTTGTTTGTTTTCTGTGTCTTTCTCTTGTTTGTTTTATTGTGTCTCTCTCTTGTTTGTTTTCCGTGTCTTTCTCTTGTTTGTTTTCCGTGTCTCTCTCTTGTTTGTTTTCTGTGTCTTTCTGTTGTTTGTTTGCTGTGTCTCCCACCTCCCCCCCCCCACACACTTTTTTTTCACGATCCTTCGAAAGTAGATCTGATTTACCGGGAAGATTGTGTTTTGGTTCCGCTCTCCCCTCGGAGACTCCCGTCCGCCACGACGCCTGTGAATATTACATGGGTCGCCTCTAGGGAACCAGCAACTGCAAGATGAGGGAGGGGTAGGGGGGTGCGGGGGTGTGGGGGGGTGTTGTTGCAGGCCTTTTCTCTACCGAGGTGTTGACTTAGGTCCTGCGTTGCATATATTATTCCGCTACGCTTGTAAGTACATTCACTACCTGGTACTGGTTTGTTATTCGGTCGTGGGTCCTTTGAGGTTGTTCTGTACTGCAGGCAATCATAACATGTTGACCGGATTTCATTACTGTTTTCTGGGTCTTTCTCGTGTTTGTTTTCTGTGTCTTTCTGTTGTTTGTTTTCTGTGTCTTTCTCTTGTTTGTTTTCTGTGTCTTTCTCTTGTTTGTTTTCTGTGTCTTTCTGTTGTTTGTTTTCTGTGTCTTTCTCTTGTTTGTTTTCTGTGTCTTTCTCTCGTTTGTTTGCTGTGTCTTTCTCTTGTTTGTTTGCTGTGTCTTTCTGTTGTTTGTTTTCTGTGTCTTTCTCTTGTTTGTTTTCTGTGTCTTTCTCGTGTTTGTTTTCCGTGTCTTTCTCTTGTTTGTTTTCTGTGTCTTTCTGTTGTTTGTTTTCTGTGTCTTTCTCTTGTTTGTTTTCTGTGTCTTTCTCGTGTTTGTTTTCCGTGTCTTTCTCTTGTTTGTTTTCTGTGTCTTTCTGTTATTTGTTATCTGTGTCTTTTTGTTGTTTGTTTTCTGTGTCTTTCTGTTGTTTGTTTTCTGTGTCTTTCTATTGTTTGTTTTCTGTGTCTTTCTGTTGTTTGTTTTTTGTGTCTTTTTCTTGTTTGTTTCCTGTGTCTTTATCTCGTTTGTTTTCTGTTTCTTTCTCGTGTTTGTTTGCTATGTCTTTCTCTTGTTTGTTTGCTGTGTCTTTCTCTTGTTTGTTTGCTGTGTCTTTCTGTTGTTTGTTTTCTGTGTCTTTCTCTTGTTTGTTTGCTGTGTCTTTCTGTTGTTTGTTTTCTGTGTCTTTCTCTTGTTTGTTTGCTGTGTCTTTCTCTCGTTTGTTTGCTGTGTCTTTCTGTTGTTTGTTTTCTGTATCTTTCTCTTGTTTGTTTGCTGTGTCTTTCTGTTGTTTGTTTTCTGTGTCTTTCTCTTGTTTGTTTGCTGTGTCTTTCTCTCGTTTGTTTTCTGTGTCTTTCTCGTGTTTGTTTGCTGTGTCTTTCTCTTGTTTGTTTGCTGTGTCTTTCTCTTGTTTGTTTTCTGTGTCTTTCTCTTGTTTGTTTTCTGTGTCTTTCTGTTGTTTGTTTTCTGTGTCTTTCTCTTGTTTGTTTTCTGTGTCTTTCTCTCGTTTGTTTGCTGTGTCTTTCTCTTGTTTGTTTGCTGTGTCTTTCTGTTGTTTGTTTTCTGTGTCTTTCTCTTGTTTGTTTTCTGTGTCTTTCTCGTGTTTGTTTGCTGTGTCTTTCTCTTGTTTGTTTGCTGTGTCTTTCTGTTGTTTGTTTTCTGTGTCTTTCTCTCGTTTGTTTTTTGTGTCTTTCTCTTGTTTGTTTGCTGTGTCTTTCTCTTGTTTGTTTTTTGTGTCTTTCTCGTGTTTGTTTGCTGTGTCTTTCTCTTGTTTGTTTGCTGTGTCTTTCTCTTGTTTGTTTTCTGTGTCTTTCTCGTGTTTGTTTGCTGTGTCTTTCTCTTGTTTGTTTGCTGTGTCTTTCTGTTGTTTGTTTGCTGTGTCTTTCTGTTGTTTGTTTTCTGTGTCTTTCTGTTGTTTGTTTTCTGTGTCTTTCTCTTGTTTGTTTTCTGTGTCTTTCTCTTGTTTGTTTGCTGTGTCTTTCTCTTGTTTGTTTGCTGTGTCTTTCTGTTGTTTGTTTTCTGTGTCTTTCTCTTGTTTGTTTTCTGTGTCTTTCTGTTGTTTGTTTTCTGTGTCTTTCTGTTGTTTGTTTGCTGTGTCTTTCTCTTGTTTGTTTTTTGTGTCTTTTTCTTGTTTGTTTTCTGTGTCTTTCTCTCGTTTGTTTGCTGTGTCTTTCTGTTGTTTGTTTTCTGTATCTTTCTCTTGTTTGTTTTCTGTGTCTTTCTCTTGTTTGTTTTCTGTGTCTTTCTCTCGTTTGTTTGCTGTGTCTTTCTGTTGTTTGTTTGCTGTGTCTTTCTGTTGTTTGTTTTCTGTGTCTTTCTCTTGTTTGTTTGCTGCGTCTTTCTGTTGTTTGTTTGCTGTGTCTTTCTCTTGTTTGTTTTCTGTGTCTTTCTCTTGTTTGTTTTCCGTGTCTTTCTCTTGTTTGTTTTCTGTGTCTTTCTCTTGTTTGTTTGCTGTGTCTTTCTGTTGTTTGTTTGCTGTGTCTTTCTCTTGTTTGTTTTCTGTGTCTTTCTCTTGTTTGTTTGCTGTGTCTTTCTCTTGTTTGTTTTCTGTGTCTTTCTCTTGTTTGTTTTCTGTGTCTTTCTCTTGTTTGTTTGCTGTGTCTTTCTCTTGTTTGTTTTCTGTGTCTTTCTCTTGTTTGTTTTCTGTGTCTTTCTCTTGTTTGTTTTCTGTGTCTTTCTCTCGTTTGTTTGCTGTGTCTTTCTCTCGTTTGTTTGCTGTGTCTTTCTGTTGTTTGTTTTCTGTGTCTTTCTGTTGTTTTTTTTCTGTGTCTTTCTCTCGTTTGTTTTCTGTGTCTTTCTCGTGTTTGTTTTTTGTGTCTTTTTCTTGTTTGTTTTCTGTGTCTTTCTCGCGTTTGTTTTCTGTGTCTTTCTCGTGTTTGTTTTTTGTGTCTTTTTCTTGTTTGTTTTCCGTGTCTTTCTCGTGTTTGTTTTTTGTGTCTTTCTCTTGTTTGTTTTTTGTGTCTTTCTCTTATTTGTTTTTTGTGTCTTTCTCTCGTTTGTTTTCTGTGTCTTTCTCTTGTTTGTTTTCTGTGTCTTTCTCTTGTTTGATTTCTGTCCTTTTTGATATGTGGGTATTTATCTATTTATTTTTTGTGTGTGGTTATATCTTGTGTGTGTGTTTGTGTATTTTTTAGCATTTCATAGTACAGGAAAAAATATATTTTCATAGCATTCACATTATTATCAATATCTGTATGATCTTATCATTCTTTTGTATCATCACTTATCATCACCACCACCGAAACAATCATAACAATCATTAGACAGAAAAAGAAATGAAAGTTACCTTTAACATTACGAAAATTTCTTTTGCGTTAAATAGGTCTCATAAATGAAGTCTTGGCGCTTACGCACTGATAATGAGATCGTCCCTAATGCAATTCTAATTATATTACTTAATGCTCTAATTAAGTGATTGATTTCACTCCAGTTTGTAATGAGTGACATATGCCTCTATGTGTAATGAGAGCCTAATTGCATGACAGTAGTCTAATATTCGCTCTAATTACAAGGATTGTATCTTAATAACATGCATGTTACGTAAACGGTGTACTAACTTTATAATTGGAATCTTATTGATGGTTATTTTAGCATTATAATCACCAAAGAATTATATCACAATTTTAGATAAATGCTTCCTCGATAAAAAAAAAAAAAAAAAAAAAATAGGACACTCCTCTTCATTAAATCCTTAAGATACTTATCTTTAAATCATTACTATATCATTACCTTTACCTTTATTAACCAGCCATCAGTTTACTTTATCATCTCCCGAATTTCTTTTCTCCAATAGTGTCTATCTATTTTAGCGTGGAAATGTGGCCCCCTCTCTGGTGCCATTATGTCAACGTGATAACCCAGAACCACTCTTTAATGGGTTTGTGCCAGACGCTGCGGGTCAATATTGACTACCTTCCTCGCCTAAGCCTAAGCTATGGGGGAAAAAATATCACAGTCTATCATTGTCTTAAGTCTTTCAGTTTTTTAGCCCCCCCCCCCCCACCCCCCTCCGCGCAAACACACACACACATCCGCTCACACGCATACATACATATACACACACATGTACACACACACACACACACACACACATATTATATATATACACACACACACACATATATGTGTATATATGTGTATATATATATATATATATATATATA
>BOPN01002923.1:0-2500 GCA_017312705.2 Penaeus japonicus | reverse complement strand
TTTGTGTGTGTCTGTGTGTGTGTGTGTGTGTGTCTGTGTGTGTGTATGTGTGTGTGTATTTGTGTGTGTAATATAGAATGCAATAACGCATTTTTAATATAGAAATACAAATTTTACCTCCATGACCTTGACTCGAACTCGGGTCCTCAGAGTGAGAACCTCAGCTCCTAACTATTACATTACACGACCCAACAAAAGGATCATCTAACCAGGTGCCTTACAATCACCATGGAACTTACCTTTATAATCTTAGTAGAGCAGTGATAGTGAGGTTTTACAGACAATCCTCGTGAGCACTCCGCAGGAATGAATTAGAAATTATATATAGAGTGTTTTCACGTGACGTCACCAATCTCGCGTCGGCCATATTTGAGGGAGACGGAGACTCGTACATTCGCGTAGATTTGCAAAATTAATTGGCTAAAATGGTGAATTACTGTCGTGTCTACGGCTATCATAGTAGGCAAGATCGAGAATCACACCTTAATTTTTATAGATTGCCCAAGATAATTCGAAACCAAGGAGAAAATACTCTGAAATTGAACGAGTAACAATGGCGGCTTCGGCTTTCACGCCTGCAGCAGAACTTTGAAGGGAAAACTTTGATAACATCAGAGTTTGCTCATTTCATTTTGTGTCAAGTAATCATGAATTTTCATATAATGAAAATAATTATAATGAATTATGAACAAGTAATTGATTGCCGTAATTCCTCCTAACCCTCCATAACTGTTGATCTAAATTCAAATCAAAATGTCATTCATAACATTCATTCAATCTTAGTTTAGGCATCGACCTTTTAAGTTTAATTTTAGCTAGGTTAGTTTTATATGACCCGGATTCATAACATTCCCACAGAAGTATAATGGGCCTACCTTTGCTCTTACAAGACATTTTCCATTTATTTCTTTTGATTGTACATCTCTGACCCCTCCACTGACCATTTGGTTGTATGCTTCCAGGCCTTTATAACTTCAGATCTTCAGATGTATATGGGCTTGGAGTAAACAACAAATTATTTACAAAGTCTGGGAATGTAACTTTTGGGAGTAAGCTCCAGTCAGGTGACAAGTCGGCCACATCGTAAGGGTCTTCGCTGATTATTTCGATTTTCCTGAAATATCTTTCTTTTTCAATATGTTTAAGACCTTCCCTGTGCTTTTTTTTTCTTTTTCTTTTCAGTATCTGATTGCTTCTTAAAAGCCTTAGACATGATAATATCCTCGAATCTGAATTTAAAAACGCTTTTAGCCAACCACACAAGGACGTCACTACTCCGCATACCTCCAATATGGCCGCGCATCCGGGAACTCTTATCGATTATGACGTCAGTGAAAACACCCTACACATATATACAAATATCCATATATATATATATATATATATATATATATATATATATATATATATATATATATATATATACATATATATACATACACACACAGTACGAGTCAAAGTCAGGAAGGTAAAATTTGTTTTTCTATATTAAAAATGCGCTACTGCATTCTACCATCTTTCTCACATAGATATAACCTTGGTAACCTGATTTGTGACTTGAATTTCTAATTCATTCCTTCCGAACTTCCATGGTAATTGTAAGGCACCTGGTTATATGATCCTTTTGTTGGGTTGTGTACTGTAATGGTTAGGAGCTGAGATTCTCACTTTGAGGACCCGAGTTCGAGTCTGGATGATGGAGGTAAACTTTGTATTCTTATATACATACATATATATATATATATATATATATATATATATATATATATATATATATATATACATATATATTTATATATATGTTTATATACATATGTTTGTCTGTATATACATATATGAATATATGTATATATATATATATATATATATATATATATATATATATATATATATATGTATATATATATATATATGTATATATATATATATATATATATATATATATATATATATATATATATATATATATATATGTATATATATATATATATATATATATATATATATATATATATATATATGTATATATATATATATATATAATATATATATATATATATATATATATATATATATATACATACATACATATACATATTTATACATCTATACATTTCTCTCTTTCGAGTTCAGATATATCATATTGCGAGAAAAATATACACATTCCTACCTCAGAGCATGAATATACAAACACATGAACATGGAAGAATGCAATTTTTTCTCTCTCTCTCTCTCGATTTTCTTTCTGCATGAGAGAGACATACAATTTCGGTTTAACAAAGCTGCACTTCACAAGATTGTTTTTATTTGCTTGGTATGCACTGAGTGTTCCTGCCAGTTAGGAGGGCTGGTTTTATGAGATTTATGCACATATTAAAGAAATTATATGTATATATCTAAATCTTTCTATCTATCTATATATATTTCTTTTCATATACATACACATAGACACACACACACACACACACACACACACACACACACACACACACACTCATAT
>BOPN01002922.1:140810-153310 GCA_017312705.2 Penaeus japonicus | reverse complement strand
AAGGGGAAAGAGAAGACGGGGAGAAAAGAATGAGAATGATACGAATATGACTACACTTAAGAGACGAGGGGAGGGAATTACAAGGAAGAAAAGGAGAAGGGGAGACAATAACGATGAGAGGGGGACGGGAGAGAATAACAGGGAGAGGAGAAAAGAGGGGAGGAGGAGGGGGGGGAGGGCAGGATGTAGCCTGTCGGTCCCTCCTACTCGCTTCCCTCTCGATGTGATGACACAGTACTGGGAGCCGACATCACTCACAGATGAGGGAGAGAGAGACTGAGGGGAGGCAGAGAGGAGAGAGGGTGAGGGGGGAAAGAGGGTGAGAATGAGAGAGGGAGAGTGAGAGGGAGGGAGAGGGAGAGGTGGAGTGGGAGTGGGAGTGGGAGTGGGAGAGGGAGAGGGAGAGGGAGAGTGAGAGTGAGAGTAAGAGTAAGAGTAAGAGTGAGAGAGAGAGAGAGAGAGAGAGAGAGAGAGAGAGAGAGAGAGAGAGAGAGAGAGAGAGAGAGAGAGAGAGAGAGAGAGAGAGAGAGAGAAAGAGAAAGAGAGAAAGAAGGACTTATGAAGAGACAGAAAGGGGAGAGTGAAGAGACAGAAAAAAAAGAAACAGAGAAAAATCGAAACAAAAGTAAAACATTGAAAAATAAACACACCGGGAAGCCACCGCAAACAAGCCAAGGCAAAACCAAAACAAGCCAAAGCAAGCCAAGGAGACCCAGTAAGTCGGCAAGACAAGGCTCTTAAACGGCTACGAAAGGAAGGAAGCAAGCAAGCAGGCAGGCAAGCAAGCAGGCAGAAGAAGGAAGCGCGGAGGTCGACACAAAAACAAAAGCGAAGCACCGGCTGTCCTTCGAAGGCGCTAAAGACGTGACTTGACCCGCTGTCCGGAGGCGCTGGTGACTAATTGTTGATGGGGGGGTGGGGGGGTAGCAGAGGGGGGAGAGAGGGAAAATAGGGGAGTGGCATAATGGGAAAGGGATTATGGGGGGTTGGGAGGGGGGAGGAGAGGGAGGAAAGTGGCTGTGTGAGGGAAAGTGATGGGAGGAAGGAGGACGAATAAGAAAAGAAAGGTAGAGGGAAAAGGGAAGACTGAAAACGAAGGAGGAGAAGAAAGGGGGAAGTAGGGAAAGACAGAGAAACAGACAGAAACAGAGAAAGAACAACAAGGAGGGGAGGGGGAGAGGGATAGAAGGATAGAAGAGGGATAGAAGGATAGAAGAGAGATAGAGGGATAGAAGAGAGATAGAGGGAGGGGGAGAAGGGACAAGGGGAAGCAGTTTGTGATCCGTCTTGAGCGTTGAGCGCTTTGATTGGATTTGGGGCTTAAATCGGGCTCCTTGAACCACTGGTGGGATTTCACCTCAATGGGGATTTTTGCCTTTGTTTTTTCTTATTATTTTTTTCTTTTACTTATTTTTGTATTTATTTGTTGCCTTGTTCTTTCTTTTTATTATGTCATTTTGTGTTGGTTTTGTTTTTTCCTCTCTTTTTTTTCTTTTACGTTATCAATTTGTATATGTTTTCCCCGTTTTATCTTTTCTATATCTGTATACCCTGATTATCATTTTTTTTTCGTTAGCATCCATTCTCTCATCGACTTGAAATTTCGCATAATTTCTACTGCTTCCTTTTATTTTGTTTTATTTTATTCATTTATTTTTTTTCTTGTTTCCTAGATTCATTTTAAGTCCGTCGGAGCTTCGTTTAACATCCGGGGATTTGGAGGGACTGGAGGTTCAGTGGCAATTTTGTCTCGAATTTGAGCTCAAAGTTTCGAATCTTCATACTTGGGAGTTGTTATATAAGTTGATGTTATGTTGTACAAGTTGTTATTTTGAAGTTATTGGTCTCTTATGGAAGTTGCTACTGTTGTATGGAGGCTGTTATGAAGTTGTAGAAGGGATTATTATGTTCCAAAAGTTATCGTGGTCTTGTTATAAGGACTTTGTTATGGTGTTATCTCTAAATAAGTACTATACAAATTATTAACTTGTAGAAGTTATTAGTGTAGCTCTAATCACATTACATAACAACTTGTCCATCCGTTATATTCGTATCTTGAACAAAAAAATAAATAAATAAATAAACGTAGTATTCGAATTTTCTTGAAGAAAATTCAGGTCTAGAGATATTATTAGAGGCGATGAAGGTAGTAAATTACTTTATTAATTTAGATTCATTTTGATCATAATTACATGATCTGTTATTATTTTTTTCTTTTTTTGTGTCTAAATGTGGTCTGTCCATTTATTATGTATTTGTGTGTGTGTGTGTGTGTGTGTGTGTGTGTGTGTGTGTGTGTGTGTGTGTGTGTGTGTGTGTGTGTGTGTGTGTGTGTGTGTGTGTGTGTGAATGAGTGAGTGAGTGAGTGAGCGAGTGAGCAAGCGAGTGAGCGAGCGAGAGAGTGAGTGAGTGTGTTTCTCTTACACTGGGTTGCGTTTTGGTCAAGTGATTAATTTTTTCCCCTCTGCCCCGGGACTGACATGTTAAAGGAGGTGCGCGGGAAAATGGAGATGTTAGAATGATTGCATGTTTTGTAAATCTTGAGAAAGAAAGAAAGAAAGAAAGACATTTGAGCGTCTTTGGTCTGTCTCGGTTTGTCTGCTTTCCTTTCGTTTTCACCCCCTTCTCTCTTTCTTTCTTTCTTTAATAATTTATTTACTCTCTCTCTCTCTCTCTCTCTCTCTCTCTCTCTCTCCCTCTCTCTCTCTCTCTCCCTCCCTCCCTCCCTCCCTCCCTCCCTCCCTACCTACCTATCTCTATCTCTCAATGTATGTGTGTGTGTGTATGTACGAGTATGCAAAGTGCTCATATGTATATATCCACATATGTATGAATATATGAACACATGTGGATACGTGTGCGCATGCGTGCGTCCTTGCCCCCTCACCCTTGCCTCTGTGAACACTCAAGCACATGTACCGTGAGAGAGCTGAAATATCCACCGGGTATAGGCCAAGATCAGCCTGGGGTTGAGATGGGGTGGGTAGGGATAGGGGGAGGTAAGGGGGTAGGGGTAGGGGGAGGTAAGGTGGGTAGGGGTAGGGGGAGGTAAGGTGGAATAGAAGGGTGGGGTAGGGTGAGTAGGGATAGGGGAGGTGAGGAGGGATAGGAGGGGGTAGGGTGGGTTGGTGTGATATGAGGAGGGGTTTAGGTAAATGAGGTTGGTAGCGATGTGGCAAGTCTGAGGTAGCGTGTGGTAGGTAGTGTGAGGTGGGAGGTGAGGGGGGGAGGCGGGGAGGGGGGGAGAAGGTGAGGTGAGGTTGCCTTCAGTGGAGGTCAGTAGGAGTGGAGGAGGGGTAGTGGGAAGGGAGGGGAGAAGGGGAATGAGGGGGGGACGGGTGTTCAGAACTGTTGTGAGTGGATGAACCGGTCTGTTCTGAGAAGATAGTGATTGCTTATATAACTCTTGAGGTCACAGCTGATTTTGATCTTGTAGTGTGTTGCTGTCTATCTGTCTGTCTTGTCTGTCTGTCTGTCTGTCTGTTTGTGTGTCTGTCTCTTATCACCTTTTTTTTTTATCCTAATAACTCTCGCTCCCTTTTCCTTTTTTTTCCCTCTCACTACTACACTCTCTTTCATTCTCCTCTTCCTCCATCCGTATGTATGGACAATATTATTACCGTTTTAAATATCCGTTTGTGTTCTGACGTACGTTTATATGTGTATATGTAAATCAATAACTAAATATTGATATATATATATATATATATATATATATATATATATATATATATATTATTTATAAAATCAATAACTATATATTTATATATATATATATATATTTATATATATATATATATGTATATATATATATATATATATATATATATATATATATATATATATGATTACACATATATACATATATACATATATACATATATGCATATATACACACATACACACACATACATACGTACGTACGTACGTACATACATACATACATACATACATACATACATACATACATACATGCATGCATGCATGCATGCATACATACATACATACATACATACATACACACACACACACACACACACACACACACACACACACACACACACACACACACACACACACACACTAGAAACCCCATTGCAGACTCTAAAAAAGAGAGAGAAAAAATCGGTAATTGATACGGGAAGGAAGAAAGAAAAAACGTTCTTTGATTAAAAAAAATAATAATAAAAAAAAAACGATACTTGTTAAAGAAAAAAAAAACTAAAACAAGAAAAATAATCGCTCTTTGCTTAAAAAAAAAATAAAAGTTTCCGATACACCTCAAACCTCCAATCGCCCTACCACACTACAAACACCCATTATTTATTAAAGCAACCAACATCAAAGTCTTATCGCAAACGATAACGTTATTAAAAGCATCGGCGATAAACGCCCAGCTGAGTGATATCGCCAAGGGTCTATATATACACACACCGGGGCTTTGGTGTCATTTCTCCCGTAATTGTGTGTGGTTTAAGTATACTGGCACTATGGAGATTAATTCTGTGTCGAGGCTTCGTGGATTTTTTTTTTTTTGGGGGGGGGGTGAGGAGGAGTAGGGGGTGTTTGTGTGGTAGGAGGGGGTAGGGGGTGTTTGTGTGTGGTAGGAGGGGTAGGGGTGTTTGTGTGTGGTAGGAGGGGGTAGGGGTAGGGGGTGTTTGTGGTAAGAGAGGGAAGGGGGTAGGGGGTGTTTGTGGTGGGAGGGGGTGTTTGTGGTAGGAGGGGTAAGGGGGTGTTTGTGGTAGGTAGGAGGGGGGAAGGGGTTAGGGGTGTTTGTGGTAGGAGGGGGGAGGGGGTAGGGGTGTTTGTGTATGGTAGGAAGGGGGTGGGGGGGAGATCTGGAGATATGTAGGGGTGTTGAGGTGTGTTGGGGAGGTGGTGAGATGTGGATATTAATATGTGTGTGTGGGATGAGTATATGTGAATGTGTGTGTGGGATGTGGACATGTGTATGTGTTTGTGGATGTATATAGATGTGGACGTCTTTTCGTGTGCTTGAGAAAGAAAGAAGCAAAGAGGCAGAAAGAGAAAGAAAAAGAGAGAAAACCCCCCAGTAAGATCGATAGCAACAAAGAAACAGCATGAAAACAGAAACAGAAAGAAAGCAAGACACAGACAGAAGATACTGTGTAAAAGAAGGAGCTCACACACTCAGTAGTTACCCTCTAGTCGAGTGCGTAAAGGTCATTATTGCTCGCGAGGGGTGTGTGAGAAGGACTGGGGGGAGGGGGAGGGGGGAGGCAAGGGTGTTACTCAAGAGCTCACATATTTAGTTTATCTTGAGAGTCCTTAAAATACTACTAATTGAAGGCATGTTTTCTCCTCCTCAGTTAGTGGAATTTTAGGTTCTTCCATTCTCTCTATCTCCTTCTTTCTCTATGTTTCTTCTCCTTTTTTTTCTCCTCTACGGCCTATTCCTCTTCCTCTTTTTCTTTTCCTCCATCCCTCTCTCCTATATCTTTCTCTATCCTTCTCTCTCCTCGCTCTCGTATCCCATAATTTCCCTCCCTCCCTCCCTCTATCTATCTATCTCTCCCTCTCCTATCCCTCTCTCCCTCCCTCTTCCATCTATCTCTCCCTCTCCTATCCCTCTCTCCCTCCCTCCCTGTATCTATCTCTGTTTCTCCTATCTCATCCACTCCCTCCCTCTTCTATCCCTCTATTCTTCTGTTTATGTGATGTGACCTATTTACGACCCTCCGTGCATGCCGTAGAGGGTCAGGAAAGGTCTCGACAATGCGTTACGAGAGGAAATATTCGCGTAATGACGTCACCCTAGCGAAAAGGAGAGAGAGAGAGAGCGGCGCGCGAGAGAGAGAGAGCGGCGAGAGAGAGAGAGAGAGAGAGAGAGAGAGAGAGAGAGAGAGAGAGAGAGAGAGAGAGAGAGAGAGAGAGAGAGAGAGAGAGAGAGAGAGAGAGAGAGAGACAGACAGACAGAGACAGAGACAGAGACAGAGACAGAGACAGAGACAGAGAGGGAGAGAGACGTGGCAACAGTGCGCGATATGGTGTTGCGTAACTACTCCGTCACTACCTTTTTCGAGGGCTGGGGGGTGGGGGTATGGGCGTATGGGGATGGGGGGGAGTGATGGAAGGAGGGAGTGGTGATAAGGGTGTGGTGAGGTGGTGAGTGAGGGAGACAGGGAGATATGGGGTGGAGGATAAGAAGTGAGGGAAAGGGAAGGGAGAAGGGGGAAGGGAAAGGGGAAGGGAGAAGGAGGGAGAGAAATGGAGGAGGAAGGCAAAGGGGAAGGGAGAAGGAGGGATAGGAAGGGGAAGGGAGAAGGAGGGAGAGAAAGGGGAAGGGAGGAGGGTAGAGAAAGGGCAAGGGAGAAGGAGGAAGAGAAAGGAGAAGAGTGAAGGAGGGTAGAGAAAGGGGAAGGGAGAAAGAGGAAGAGAAAGGGCAAGGGAGAAGGAGGGAGGGAAAGGGAGGGGAGACGAAGGGGAGTCATGTGACAGGAGATAAGAAAGCTCCTTATCAAGTACTTTGTTAGTTAAGGGTTGTTCCGGTTAAGCGATAGGCCGTTTACATTTACTTATGAAAGAAACGCTGAAGAAATCTCTCTCTCTCTCTCTCTCTCTCTCTCTCTCTCTCTCTCTCTCTCTCTCTCTCTCTCTCTCTCTCTCTCTCTCTCTCTCTCTCTCTCTCTCCTTTTTTTTTACGTGACTTCCATTTTAATTCAGGGACACGTGCCTGTATTGTGTGTTGTTGTCAAATTCCAAGGATATTTTAAGTATGTCAAAGTATTTTTTTTTTATTGCAACACGACTTTCAAGGTAAACAAATTTGTATAGCATTCGCAAGGTTGATTGTAAAAGATGATCTTTTTTTTTCTGTACTTCCTTATTAGCTTATCGATTTCGGCAGTATGTATGTATGTATGTATGTATGTATGTATGTAAGTAAACAAAGAGGAAATTTGTCTGGGATTGTAAAATGTACTTGTTGTTTGCTTTGTATTGAGGGTGGATTTATTTGTGGGTTTCAGTTACGTCAATACAAGAAGTTATTCTTGTAAACAAATTAATAGGTAGAGGGATAATGACAAATATGATGATTACAGTGAAAGTATATGATTGATGGCGATTATGTTAACACTGAAGCATTGTATTAGGATAATGACAGCAGTGAAGCAATAGTATTAATTGTAATGATAATAAAATCGATTGGTTGTTGTTGTTGTTGTTGTAGACCGGATGTAGATATCCCAACCA
The DNA here is from genome assembly GCA_017312705.2 of Penaeus japonicus. Taxonomy (NCBI): domain Eukaryota; kingdom Metazoa; phylum Arthropoda; class Malacostraca; order Decapoda; family Penaeidae; genus Penaeus; species Penaeus japonicus. The sequence continues at coordinate 146,095 of BOPN01002922.1, read as the reverse complement.
GCAAGGATCTTTTCACACTTAGACATTTAGAACGGTTCTTATCGAAGCAGTTTACGAAACAAGTCTCGAAATTATTGAACTTTTTAGCTGAAACACGAGGGAAAATTATTACTTCTGGTGATACTTTATATCTCTTAGCAAAGAACGAGAGAAATAAAGACAGTAAGTCAAGAATGACTGTAGATTCTTAGGAAGGAAAAAAAATGGAAATAAGTAAGATTAAACGGGAGTAATGAATTAAGAATTGAAAAAGAAGCAGCGTGTTGCGTAGTGGGGCGGGCGGACGGGCGTGAGTCATTATGGCGGGCGTGAGATATACCTTTAGATTGTGGACTAATTAACCTGAGAGCGGTATGGCGTTTCTATCTCTTGGTGGGTGGGGGGGAGGGGAGGGGGGTCATTGACTGGCATTTGTCTTTCTTTTCTTTGTTTCGTTATTGTTTCTTGTCTGTGTCTTATATTTCTGTATTCTGGATTTCTCTCTTTTTTTTCTTTTTTTCTCCTTTGATTTTTCTTTCTTTCTCTCTATCTTTCTCTCTCTCCCTCCCTCTCTCTCTCTCTCTCCCTCTCTCTCTCGCCTCCTCCTCCTCTCTCCCTCTCCCTCTCTCCCTCCCCCGCCCACTCGGTAGCCCATTCCCTCCATCTGCTTATCTCACATGACATATTTATCTCCGGCATTTCGTACTCCCTCCCACTTCCTTTCCTCCCTCCCTTCCTCCCTCCTTCGCTAATCAAATTCCTCGCTTCCACCACCCTCTCTTCCTCCCTTCTTTCCCTTCTCCCTTCCCTTTCTCCTTCTCCTTCTCTCCCACCCATCTCTCTTCCCCTTCATCTTCCCTCCCTTCTACCCCTCTCCCTCTTCCTCCTACCCCCCCTCGCCTCATTCCCTCCTACCCCCTCCCCTCATTCCCTCATTCCCTCCTACCCCCCTCCCCTCATTCCCTCCTTCTTCCCCCTCGCCTCATTCCCTCCCTCTTCTTCCTTCTCCCTCCCCTCATTCCCTCCCCCTTCCTCCTTCCCCCTTCCCTCCCCCTCCTCATACTCGACATTCCGAGTCGAAAGAAATAACACAAACAGAACGGAACTACAAGCAGAGCCATTATAAACATCCCCCTTACCTCGAGGGTACACAGATTCCTCTCAACAGAGGGCGCTTGTGCGTCTGCGCGGGGGAAGGGGAAGGGGAAGGGAGGGGGATTGGTGGTGTGGGAGGAAGGGGTGAGGGGGGAAGGGAAGGGAGGGGTAAGGAAGGGGTGAGGGGGGAAGGGGAGGGAGGGGGATTGGGGAAGGGAGGGGGATTGGTGGAGTGGGAGGAAGGGGTGAGGGGGGAAGGGAAGGGAGGGGTAAGGAAGGGGTGAACGGGGGGGGGGTAGAGTGGGAGGGGAGGGGAAGCGGTGAAGGGGAGGGGAATGGGAGAGGAGAGGGGAGGGGTGAAGGGTGAAGTGGGAGGGGAGGGGAAGGGAGGAAGGGGTGAAGGGGGGGGTGAAGGGTGAAGTGGGAGGGGAGGGGAATGTGGGAGGAGGGGAGAGGGGAGGGGAGGGGACGGATGCCGCCCGTGATTGAACATTTTACCTGGCGTCGGGAAGCTAGTGTGGCTGTGCTGGTCGGAATTTATATGAAGTGATAGGATTTTTTTCCTGTTATCATTGTTTTTGTTTTTGTTGTTATTATTATTCTTGTTATGATTATTATTGTTGTTGTTAGCATTATTGATATTGTTTTTTTTTTGTTTGAGTTGTTTGTAAGCATTGATACATGAATATTGTTATTTTTGTATTTATTTTTTTCATTTTTAACATTGACGTTATAATTATTTTTATTATGATTATATAATTTTATGTTCATTTTTTTCATTGTATGGCTTGTGGGTATGATGGGCTGAATTAAGTGTCTGATTTATGATACGATAAAAAATATATATAATATATGAATTCAAATCAGCATTCGTTCAGATACACGTAATCAAACTCACCCACAGAATCTAAACTGATGAATAATTGTGCAAAAATAACTATAACTCAGTAAAAGTGTGCAAATATCTTCGTTTTTTCTCTCTTTTTTTCAATAGTGAGAAACAAGAAGGTTGCACTTAGGGAAGACAGAATTGTAGCGAGATGTGTTGTTAGCAGGTGTGTAGCGGAATAATGACAGCTGATACGTGTGTGTGTGTGTGTGTGTGTGTGTGTGTGTGTGTGTGTGTGTGTGTGTGTGTGTGTACGCTCTGTTAGAATACGTATGTGCGTGAGTGTATATGTTTATATAATTGCGTGTATCTACCAATCTACCAATCTAACTTGTCTCATTTTCTTCATAATAAGGACAACATACTGATGGCTCATGTAGACCAGCATTATTATCCTTCGCCTTCTGTACCACACATGTCTGTCACATGATCTTGTATGGCCGAGTGTACACCTCCCCCCTCCCCCCCTCCCCCCTGTATTAATGGTCCCCCTGTTACATATGGTTTGTACAGGAAGTGTGTCGTTAAGGCCTAATTTCCGAGATTTAATCACGTGGGAATCGCCCATGTGGGTTAGGGAGTGATTTATGCATGGGATTTGCCCGCCATGTTGTTTTTACGTCTATGTTGATGAACGTTTTATGTGGTAGTCGTATTGTTGTCGTTGTCGTTATTATTTGCGTTTTTTTGGGGTGGGAGGGGGGGCGAGGGGGCGGGGGGCGATATTTCGTCTTTGGATAGTTGTGGTTTGTCATGTTATTGTCTCCGCGGCGAATGGTTTCACCGCATGTGCTCCTTCGGTGAATGGGAGTGAATTTCATCTTGGTTCTTACTTGTGTCTTTCATTCTTTACTTGTGTTTGCAATCGCCTCTCTCTCTCTCTCTCTCTCTCTCTCTCTCTCTCTCTCTCTCTCTCTCTCTCTCTCTCTCTCTCTCTCTCTCTCTCTCTCTCTCTCTNAGAGAGAGAGAGAGAGAGATAGAAAGAGAGAGAGAAAAAAAAAGAGAGAAAGAGAGAGAGAGAGAAAGAGAGAGAGAGAGAGAAAGAGAGAGAGAGACACGAGAAAAAGAGAGACCCTAAGAACATTACCTTATCTCCCCCACCCCCCCCTTCCTTCCTCCCCCTTCCCCTTCCCCTACCCTCCCATCAATAAAACACCTCACACATGCACTCTCGCCTTAGTCGAATAGCACAACCGCACAGCAACAAGACCCAGCAATCACATAAATTATCAACTCCCACTGTACAAACTGCCTTGCACGCTTTGGCTTGATGTGAGACCATCGTACACGTTCTGACAGGCTCATATCATATGCAAGGGGAATGCCTCGCCCTCTGCTACCCTTCCCAGCGGACTACTCGGCTTAAAGGTGGAGCAGACCGACGAGGGAAGAAGGATTGGGAGTAAAATGATAATTACGATGTTTGAAGTTTAAGTAATAATAATGATTACGGTTTTAATGATGTTTTTTTTTTTTTGTATTGTCGGATATTGGTGATTGTGGTGTTATATTATCAAATATTCATTATTGATTTGAATTATAAGCGTCGGTATTGAGCAATGATTTTCGTGCGAAGCGTGTATAACTATAAAATTTAAATGACGTGAAACTCATGCTTTAGTTCTTATTCATCATAAGTTTTGCAAAACTCAACATTAACGTAATGGATTCTGATTTTTAAACCCTTCGATTTGTTGCACGTATTTACATCAATTTAAACAACAACCAGTCTACACGTTTTAATAATTCACAATAAAGATTTCGATGGAAAGAAAGGAAAGAAAAGAAAAGAAACGAAAAGAAAAGAAAAGGAAAGAAAAAAAGAAAAGAAAAGAAATAAAAGAAAAGGAAAGAAAAGAAAAGAAAAGGAAAGAAAAGAAAAGAAAAGAAAGGAAAAGAAAAGAAAAGAAAAGAAAAATAAAGAAGAGAAAAGAAAAGAAAAGAAAATAAAAGAAAGGAAAAGAAAAGAGAAGAAAAGAGAAGAAGAGAAAAGAAAAGAAAAAAATGAAATGAAAAGAACAGAAAAAAAGAAAAGAAAAGAAGAGAAAATAAGATAAAATAAAAGAAAAGAAAAGGAAAGAAAAGAAAAGAAAAGAAAATAAGAGAAAAGAAAATAAAAGAAAATAAAAGAAAAGAAACGAAAAGAAAAGAAAAATAAAGAAGAGAAAAGAAAAGAAAAGAAAAAAAATGAAATGAAAAGAACAGAAAAAAAAGAAAAGAAAAGAAAAGAAAAAAAAAAGGAAAAAAAATCTAATGGCAATACTTCTCAAAGAATAATATTTATGGCTATGGTAATGTCTTCGTACTTTAGTCATTCAGTGATAAGCTCAGAAACGGAATCACAGAGGAAGCTATTGATCAATGCAAGAATATTGATGCAAGTGGATGCAACAACCGGAATGGTGACGGATGAAGATAGTGATAATAACAATGAGTTTAGAAATAGCTATATTGTTGATATAAAAAAGAATTAAGAAATAGCGGAGGTGGATGACCGTTATTATTCAATATTTGTAAATAGAAAGACGAATATACATATCTAACAATGACGATAATGATGATGAGGATCTTGATAGCAATTCAAATGGTGATACGTTATATTTATTATAGCATCATCAATACTGATGGTGATATAGTTTTATCATCACTAACAATAATGATGATACTAATGATTAGAATTATCATTACCGTCATTATCATCATTCTTAGCAATAACATTATCTATATGTCATTATACATCATTATCAGCATATCATCAAATATCATTATCACAATCACAAGCATGATCTGATATCATCCTCCTCATCATCATCATCACCATCATTATCATTACTTATCCCACTTCTATAATCATCACCATTGTTGTTATCCCCTCTCATTATCATCACAAGTATCATTAAGCTCCTAAGAGACCAGAATAACTAATTGATATTCACGAAATAACGGCGCTAAAGTGCTTGTTACGATGGTGCCTGCAATTCCACACCTACACGCATATGTCAAACAGATTTCAAACTCTGATAAGACGGAAGATAGATTGATAAGAACGCAGCAAGAATATGTAATGTGGCACGGGGAATTAGCTACAAGTGAAGAAAGATAGATAGAGAGAGAGAAGGAGGGAGGGAAGGAGAGAGAGAGAGAGGGAGAGAGGGAGGGAGGGAGAGAGAGAGAGAGAGAGAGAGAGAGAGAGAGAGAGAGAGAGAGAGAGAGAGAGAGAGAGAGAGAGAGAGAGAGAGAGAGAGAGAGAGAGAGAGAGAGAGAGAGAGAGAGAGAGAGAGAGAGAGAGAGAGAGAGAGAGAGAGAGAATGAGATAGAGAAA
>BOPN01002922.1:120810-138310 GCA_017312705.2 Penaeus japonicus | reverse complement strand
GGTTTCACAGAGCTAGCGTGATGGATCCAAAAATTATTGCACCTATGAATCACATTAACTACCCGAATTGGCACACGATGCTATTAATTCATAAGTGGGGGAGGGTGGATTGAAATCTAGAAATAAAGTACAATCTATTCTTCTACATGCATATGTTTATATCCCCGTACGAGTAATGCAAAGATCTTGTTGGTCCTTGATTATAGGTTCTGCAGAAGATGGTACTTCAAAAAGGAAATGTCGAAATCTAGAAATGAAATTTTATAACTCACAACCAAGCTTTATGATAAGATATGATGATGGAATTTCGGAAGCCTATACATCACAAACTAGACTAACATTAATGCATGATATTATTGATTCAAAAAAGGGACGTTGGAATTCCGAAATAAAAGCACAGAAAAAAAAATGACTATCAATATTCCATCGGCCAAGACCCTCTGTTGATAAAGGCGATTTTCATATGTTATATGCCCTTAAAGCACGCTGTGTGGGTCTCCTATGCACTATTTTTTTATTACTTTGATATCTTATTCAAGTAGAGAATATTAACAATCACAATAGCAATAGCAGTACGTTCTCCTAATGCCTTTCTGATATATGTCCAGTGAAGGCCTCAGCTTTTTTTCCTTTCTGAAGATGTATTTTGGCTTACATATTATATCCTTTGGCATTGAATATCTTTTGTCAATTCTGCATCATTATTATGTGAAGTATACATTCTCACAAATGTCTATATCTATCTATTTATCTATATACTGTATAAATAAATAAATGAATATATATATGTAAATATATATATATATGTATATATATGCATATATATATATAAATGTAAATATATATATGTATATATGTATATTTATATATATATATATACAAATTTTACCTTCCTGACCGGGATTCGAACCTGAGCTGTCAGATTGACAGACCCAACCCTGAATCCAATACACCACACGACCCACTAAAAGAATTGTCTAACCAGACGCCTTACAACCATCATGGAAATTACCTATTTGCTCATAGTAGAGCAGTGATAGCGAGGTTTTACAGATAATTCCCGTGGGCACTCGGCAGCAATGAATCAGAAATTCTAGTCCCAAATCAGGTTACCGAGGTTATATCTATGTGACAAAGATGGTAGAATGCAGTAACGCATTTTAATATAGAAATACAAATTTTATCTCCCTGACCGGGATTCGAACCCGAGCTGTAAGATTGACAGACCCAACCCTGAATCCAATACACTACACGACCCACTTCTCTGCTCATAGCAGAGCAGTGATAGCGAGGTCTTACAGACAATTCCCATGCACACTCGATTGACTGGAAGACAGGGGCTGCTTGGCCCTAGAATAGCTCAAAAGAGAGACCAGCCGATTGACCTAACCGAGTTGAGATCAGGCCACCCGTCTTGCTGGAATAGAGGACCAAAGAGGCGTTGCTAGCCGCAGGGCGTACTTATACACAGCATCGTTCAACCTACAGGACTCCCGTCCCCCAGCGCACAGGGGCGCCACGCACTGCAAACATGTGGGCAAGTGTGAGTCCCCTTGGGGAGAAGACCAGGTAGGGGGGGGGGGGTGCGACCCACCTACTAGATCAGCACCTAGGAACACTTGGTCATCCCTCCTCGGAGAACCCGCCGCTGGAAGGCCACCTCAGCGGGAGGAAGTGACCGGCCAGATCCAGATTGGGCTCGTCCGAGGAAGGAGTTCAAGCCCTCGCGCCACGACAAGGCGGTTCCTTTTGCGGGGGATCTGCCGGCAGGTTATCACGTCATGACGCCCGTCTGTTTTGTACATCCGTGGGGCGCCTCACGCAGGGTTTCCCTCTCTCCCTTTCCTCCTCCTCCTCCTCACACACAGATACAAATATACACACACACAAACAAACCAAAAAATATGCACATATATATTCACTTTTAACCTCAGGTTATACCTAACAACGATACTAAAAAGGGAACACTCGGAAAATCTGACGCCATTTTCATCTCCACAATTTAGCCAAATCTGAATAGAAACAAAAGATAAAAAGGAAGGAAAGAAAAGAGAGAGAGAAGCAAAATGGGTCACGGAGTTCATGAATAAATATTTGCAATCAAGCATGAGGTGTGTTGGAAGGCGCATTGTGATGGTAATAATACTGCTGTTTTTATTTAATAAAGCACGGAAGGGGAAATGCGCACTCGACGCCTTATGTTTGTTTCGTGATTTTGGGTGTCGTCTGACGCGTGGTCGTGGATGTGTCGTTGCGTTTGTGTGTGTGCGTTTATCTTTTTGTTTGTCTGATTGTCTGTCTGTCTGGTTTGCTCTCTCTCTTTCTGTCTGTCTGTCAGTTTGTCTCTCTTTCTCTGTGTCTGGCTCTGTCTCTCTCTCTGTCTGTCTTTGTCAGAGTCTCTCTCTCTCTGTGTCTCTCTTTCTGTCTGTCTGTCAGATAGTCTCTCTTTCTCTCTGTATGGCTCTGGCTCTTTCTCTGTCTGTTTTTGTCAGAGTCTCTTTCTCTCTCTTTCTCTGTCTGGTTGTCTCTCTCTGTCTGTCTGTCTTTGTCAAAGTCTCTCTCTCTCTCTCTCTCTTTCTCGCTCTCTCTCAGTGTGACATTAACTCTTTCTACCTGTTTGCGTGACAGACCTAATGAACACAATCCCGACTAGTGCATTTTCTAAGGACTGCATGGCAGGTGGAATGACCTAACGACGAGTATAACTAATTTAAAGTAATAAGATATTTAAAGAATCCGTTGACATTAAATCTATATTTTTCCTCTTTCATATTACCTCTGAAATCTCCGTGTGACACCGTATTGTGATTGAAATACGAAAATACGATTGCTTCTTCTGCTTGGATATAAAATTTGAATAAACTTTATGTTCAGTCTATTCGTCTGAAATACTGTTAGGATTTTTATTCGAGCAAAATGAATTTTATTTATTTTTTTTTTTCCTTTGTCATGGCAATATGTATTTGGAAACAGTCGGTATGGATAAGATAGATATATAATATTGTTTAAATCATCCTTGACGCTCACAAAAGCAAAGAGCGGAAAAGAGTAGTCTTTGTTTACATCGCGTAATATCGCGTAGTCGTGTTTATTCTGTATATATATATCTTTTGGTTGCAAGAATGCACGTCATGTGGTGGGTTACTTTGATTAAGTTAGGTTAGTGGCAAGAATGAACGTCATGTGGTAGGTTACTCTGGATAGGTTAGGTTAGTGGCATCTTGAAGATCCTTTTAAGAGAATAGCGTAATTGTAAAACTGATCGGCCTTTCATAAGAGCTACGCGATGCGCTTTTGTTATTCAGATCTTCTTTAGTGTCTTGATCTGATTTTCTTTTGTTTGATTCTATCGTCTTCCGTCTGTAAACATGTATATGTGTGTATGTGAGTGAGTGAGTGTGTTTATCTGTTTTTATTTATATGTGTGAGCCAGATCTGCTAGCATTCCAACATATTTTATAGTTATAAAAAAACAACAAATAAACCTGCTTAGTCAGAAGACAAATAGATACTTTAGCAGACATGTAGGCAGCAAATATATTATTTTACTGGTACACCTAATACACAGTCCTGTGTTTATTGCTTGTTGGATGATATTTATCGTAGTATCATATTGAGACCGAGTTTTCATACACTGACTATGTATTCAAGTTTGCAACAGACAGACAATCATATGCATGCAAGCACCCCGGTTAAAAGAGCACCATTATGCGCTGCATATTATTAGGCTTGACACAAGATTCATGGAGCTTTTTAATCCTCGAATTGGAATGAATCGATAAAGCTTGAATTCATGTGATTTATATTACCACTTAAGGAATTGAATACTTTGTTTCCCAGACCCCTCCATCGACTATCATTTCAGAAGGCACATTGCTAAGTTTTGTTAGGCGTCAGGAAGAAAAGCTAATTTCTAACATCTTTTGTTGATCTTCTGGTAGGCTCTCTGCAACGTGTGTCCATTGCCGATATCGTGAAGGAATTAGTAAGTTGCATATTGATTTCTGATGATTTTATGACACACCTGGGAAGTCTACTCATAAGAAGAACGTTTTCTAAAACCGATTTCTCTTCCTAGCAAAAAAAAAAAAAAAAAAAAAAAAAAAAAAATTTCCAATTTACACTGGATATTCATTATAATACATACATATATGGGCATCTAAGCAACCTATCGTGGACTAAGAAGGTTTCACAGAGCTAGCGTGATGGATCAAAAAAATATTGCACCTATGAATCAAATTAACTACCCGAATTGGCACACGATGCTATTAATTCAAAAGTGGGGGAGGGGTGGATTGAAATCTAGAAATAAAGTACAATCTATTCTTCTACATGCATATGTTTATATCCCCGTACGAGTAATGCAAAGATCTTGTTGGTCCTTGATTATAGGTTCTGCAGAAGAAGGTACTTCAAAAAGGAAATGTCGAAATCTAGAAATGAAATTTTATAACTCACAACCAAGTTTTATGATAAGATATGATAATGGAATTTCGGAAGCCTATACATCACAAACTAGACTAACATTAATGCATGATATTATTGATTCAAAAAAGGGACGTTGGAATTCCGAAATAAAAGCACAGAAAAAAAAAATGACTATCAATATTCCATCGGCCAAGACCCTCTGTTGATAAAGGCGATTTTCATATGTTATATGCCCTAAAAGCACGCTGTGTGGGTCTCCTATGCACTATTTTTTTATTACTTTGATATCTTATTCAGGTAGAGAATATTAACAATCACAATAGCAATAGCAGTACGTTCTCCTAATGCCTTTCTGATATATGTCCAGTGAAGGCCTTAGTTTTTTTCCTTTCTGAAGATGTATTTTATCTTACATATTATATCTTTTGGCAATGAATATCTTTTGTCAATTCTGCATCATTATTATGCACAGTATACATTTACACAAATGTCTATATCTATCTGTTTATCTATATACTGTATAAATAAATAAATTAATATATATATATGTAATTATCTATCTATCTATATATATGTATATATATACATATACATATATATATATATATATATATATATATATATATATATATATATGCATGTATATGTATATATATATATATGTAAATATACATGTATATATATATATATATATATATATATATATATATATATATATATATACATACAAATTTTACTTCCCTGACCGGGATTCGAATCCAAGCCGTCAGATTGACAGACCCAACCCTGAATCCAATACACCACACGACCCACTAAAAGAATGATCTAACCAGACGCCTTACAACCGTCATGGAAATTACCTTTTTGCTCATAGCAGAGCAGTGATAGCGAGGTTTTACAGACAATTCCCGTGGGCACCCGGCAACAATGAATCAGAAATTCTAGTCCCAAATCAGGTTACCTAGGTTATATCTATGTGAGAAAGATGTTAAAATGCAGTAATGCATTTTAATATAGATATGCAAATTTTACCTCCCTGACCGGGACTCGAACCCGAGCCGTCAGATTGACAGACCCAACTCTGAATCCAATACACTACACGACCCACTGCTCTGCTCATAGCAGAGCAGTGATAGCGAGGTTTTACAGACAATTCCCGTGCGCACTCGATTGACTGCAAGACAGGGGCTGCTTGGCCCTAGCCTAGCTCAAAGAAAGTCCAGCTGATTGACCTGAGTCGAGATCGGGCCACCCGTCTTGCTGGAATAAAGGACCAAAGAGGCATTGCTAGCCGCAAGGTGTACTCATACACGGCATCGCTCAACCTCCAGGACTCCCGTCTCCCAGCGCACAGGGGCGCCACGCACGGCAAACACGTGGGCAAGTGTTAACTCCCATGGGGGAGGACCAGGGGGCGTGCGACCCCACCTACTACTAGATCAACATCTAGGAACGCTTGGTCATCCCTTCTCGGAGAACCCGCCGCTGGAAGGCCACCTCAACGGGAGGAAGTGACCGGCCAGATCCAGATTTGGCTCCTCCGAGGAAGGAGTTCACACATATATATATATATATATACATATATATATATATATATATACATATATATATATATATATACATATATATATATATATACATATATATATATATATATATATATATATATATATATATATATATATTTACGTATACACACACATACACACACAAACACACAAACACACACACAATCAAGCCAAAAAAATTCCCTCTCTCCCTTTCCTCCTCCTCCACACACACACACACACAAATACACACACACACATATATATATACATATATACTTATATACACACACACATACATACACACACACACACAAACACACACACAAACAAGCCAAAAAAATACGCACATATATATTCACTTTTAACCTCAGGTAAAACCTAACAACGATACTAAAAAGGGAACACTCGGAAAATCTGACGCCATTTTCATCTCCATAATTTAGCCAAATCTGAATAGAAACAAAAGATAAAAAGGAGAGAAAGAAAAGAGAGAGAGAGAGAGAGAAGCAAAATGGGTCACGGAGTTCATGAATAAATATTTGCAATCAAGCATGAGGTGTGTTGGAAGGCGCATTGTGATGGTAACAATACTGCTGTTTTTATTTAATAAAGCACGGAAGGGGAAATGCGCACTCGACGCCTTATGTTTGTTTCGTGATTTTGGGTGTCGTCTTCCGCTTGGTCGCGGATGTGTCGTTGCGTTTGTGTCTGTCTGTCTGTCTTTTAGTTTGTCCGATTGTCTGTCTGTCTGGTTTGCTCTCTCTCTTTCTGTCTGTCTGTCAGATTGTCTCTCTTTCTCTGTGTCTGGCTCTGGCTCTCTCTCTCTCTCTGTCTGTCTTTGTCAGAGTCTCTCTCTCTCTGTCTCTTTCTGTCTGTCTGTCTGGTTGTCTCTTTCTGTCTGTCTGTCAGATTGTCTCTCTTTCTCTCTGTCTGGCTATGTCTCTCTGTCTATCTGTCTTTGTCAAAGTTTCTTTCTCTCTCTCTCTCTCTCAATGTTGCATTAACTCTTTCTACCTGTTTGCGTGACAGACCTAATGAACACAATCCCGACTAGTGCATTTTCTAAGGACTGCATGACAGCTGGAATGACCTAACGACGAATATAACTAATTTAAAGTAATAAGATATTTAAAGAATCCGTTGACATTAAATCTATATTTTTCCTCTTTCATATTACCTCTGAAATCTCCGTGTGACACCGCATTGTGGTTGAAATACGAAAATACGATTGTTTCTTCTGCTTGGATATAAAATTTGAATAAACTTTATGTTCAGTCTATTCGTCTGAAATACTGTTAGGATTTTTATTCGAGCAAAATGAATTTTATTTATTTATTTTTTTTCCTCTTTGTCATGGCAATATGTATTAGGAAACAGTCGGTATGGAGAAGATAGATATATAATATTGTTTAAATCATCCTTGACGCTCACAAAAGCAAAGAGGGGAAAAAGAGTAGTCTTTGTTTACATCGCGTAATATCGCGTAGTCGTGTTTATTCTGTATATATATATCTTTTGGTTGAAAGAATGCACGTCATGTGGTGGGTTACTTTGATTAAGTTAGGTTAGGTTAGTGGCAAGAATGAACGTCATGTGGTAGGTTACTCTGGATAGATTAGGTTAGTGGCATCTTGAAGATCATTTTAAGAGAACATCGTAATCGTAGGACTGATCGGCCTTTCATAGGTGCTACGCGATGTACTTTTGTTATTCAGATCTTCTTTAGTGTCTTGATCTGATTTTCTTTTGTTTGATTCTATCGTCTTCCGTCTATAAACATGTATATGTGTGTGTGTGAGTGAGTGTGTGTGTTTATCTGTTTTTATTTATGCGTATGCGCCAAATCTCCTAGCATTCCAACATATTTTATAGTTATTAAAAAAAAAAAAAAACCTGCTTTGTCAGAAGACAAATAGATACTTACTTTAGCAGACATGAAGGCAGCAAATATATTATTTTACTGGTACACCTAATCCACAGTCCTGTGTTTATTGCTTGTTGGATGATATTTATCGTAATATCATATTGAGACCGAGTTTTCATACACTGACTATGTATTCAAGTTTGCAACAGACAAACAATCATATGAATGCAAGCACCCCGGTTAAAAGAGCACCATTATGCGCTGCATATTATTAGGCTGAAACAAGATTCATGGAGCATTTTAATCCTCGAATTGGAATGAATCGATAAAGCTTCAATCCATGTGATTTATATTACCACTTAAGGAATTGAATACTTTGTTTCTCAGACCCCTCCATCGACTATCATTTCAGAAGGCACATTGCTAAGTTTTCTTAGGCGTCTGGAAGAAAAGCTAATTTCTAACATCTTTTGTTGATCTTCTGGTAGGCTCTCTGCAACGTGTGTCCATTTCCGATATCGTAAAGGAATTAGTAAGTTGCATATTGATTTCTGATGATTTTATGACACACCTGGGAAGGCTACTCATAAGAAGAACGTTTTCCAAAACCGATTTCTCTTCCTAGCAAAAAAAAAAAAAAAAAAAAAAAAAAAAAAAAAAAAAAAAAAAAAAAAAAAAAAAAAAAAAAAAAAAAAAAAAAAAAAAAAAAAAAAAAAGAAAAAAAGAAAAGAAAGAAAGAAAAAAGAAAGAAAAAAGGCATCTAAGCAACCTATCGTGGACTAAGAAGGTTTCACAGAGCTAGCGTGATGGATCCAAAAATTATTGCACCTATGAATCAAATTAACTACCCGAATTGGCACACGATGCTATTAATTCAAAAGTGGGGGAGGGGTGGATTGAAATCTAGAAATAAAGTACAATCTATTCTTCTACATGCATATGTTTATATCCCCGTACGAGTAATACAAAGATCTTGTTGGTCCTTGATTAAAGGTTCTGCAGAAGATGGTACTTCAAAAAGGAAATGTCGAAATTTAGAAATGAAATTTTATAACTCACAACCAAGTTTTATGATAAGATATGATAATGGAATTTCGGAAGCCTATACATCACAAACTAGACTAACATTAATGCATGATATTATTGATTCAAAAAAGGGACGTTGGAATTCCGAAATAAAAGCACAGAAAAAAAATGACTATCAATATTCCATCGGCCAAGACCCTCTGTTGATAAAGGCGATTTTCATATGTTATATGCCCTTAAAGCACGCTGTGTGGGTCTCCTATGCACTATTTTTTTATTACTTTGATATCTTATTCAGGTAGAGAATATTAACAATCACAATAGCAATAGCAGTACGTTCTCCTAATGCTTTCTGATATATGTCCAGTGAAGGCCTCAGCTTTTTTCCTTTCTGAAGATGTATTTTGGCTTACATATTATATCTTTTGGCATTGAATATCTTTTGTCAATTCTGCATCATCATTATGTGCAGTATACATTCACACAAATGTCTATATCTATCTGTTTATCTATATACTGTATAAATAAATAAATGAATGTATATATATGTAAATATCTATCTATCTATATATATGTATATATATATATACATATATATATGTATATATATGTATATATATATAAATGTAAATATATGTGTATATATATATATATATATATATATATATATATATATATATACAAATTTTACTTCCCTGACCGGGATTCGAACCCGAGCCATCAGATTGACAGACCCAACCCTGAATCCAATACACCAGACGACCCACTAAAAGAATGATCTAACCAGACGGCTTACAACCGTCATGGAAATTACCTATTTGCTCATAGCAGAGCAGTGATAGCGAGGTTTTACAGACAATTCCCGTGGGCACCCGGCAGCAATGAATCAGAAATTCTAGTCCCAAATCAGGTTACTGAGGTTATATCTATGTGAGAAAGATGGTAAAATGCAGTAATGCATTTTAATATAGAAATGCAAATTTTACCTCCCTGACAGGGACTCGAACCTGAGCTGTCAGATTGACAGACCCAACCCTGAATCCAATACACTACACGACCCACTGCTCTGCTCATAGCAGAGCAGTGATAGCGAGATCTTACAGACAATTCCCGTGCACACTCGATTGACTGCAAGACAGGGGCTGCTTGGCCCTAGCCTAGCTCAAAGAAAGACCAGCCGATTGACCTGAGTCGACATCAGGCCACCCGTCTTGCTGAAATAAAGGACCAAAGAGGCGTTGTGAGCCGCAAGGTGTACTCATACACGGCATCGCTCAACCTCCAGGACTCCCGTTTCCCACCGCACAGCGGCGCCACGCACGGCAAACATGTGGGCAAGTGTGAGTCCCCCTGGGGGAAAGACCAGGGGGGGGGGGGTCGACCCCACCTACTACTAGATCAGCACCTAGGAACACTTGGTCATCCCTCCTCGGAGAACCCGCCGCTGGAAGGCCACCTCAGCGGGAGGAAGTGACCGGCTAGATCCAGATTGGGCTCGTCCGAGGAAGGAGTTCAAGCCCCCGCGCCACGACAAGGCGGTTCCTTTTGCGGGGGATCTGCCGGCAGGTTGTCACGTCATGACGCCCGTCTGTTTTGTACACCCGTGGGGCGCCTCACGCAGGGTTTCCCTCTTTCCCTTTCCTCCTCCTCCTCACACACACACACATACATTTACACACATACACACATACACACACACACGTACACACACACAAAAAAAAAAAAGTACGCACATATATATTTACTTTTAACCTCAGGTAAAATCTAACAACGATACTAAAAAGGGAACACTCGGAAAATCTGACGCCATTTTCATCTCCACAATTTAGCCAAATCTGAATAGAAACAAAAGATAAAAAGGAAGGAAAGAAAAGAGAGATAGAGAGAAGCAAAATGGGTCACGGAGTTCATGAATAAATATTTGCAATCAAGCATGAGGTTTGTTGGAAGGCGCATTGTGATGGTAATAATACTGCTGTTTTTATTTAATAAAGCACGGAAGGGGAAATGCGCACTCGACGCCATATGTTTGTTTCGTGATTTTGGGTGTCGTCTGACGCGTGGTCGTGGATGTGTCGTTGCGTTTGTGTCTGTGTGTCTGTCTTTTTCTTTGTCTGATTGTCTGTCTGTCTGGTTTGCTCTCTCTCTTTCTGTCTGTCAGATTGTCTCTCTTTCTCTCTGTCTGGCTCTGGCTCTTTCTCTCTTTGTCAGAGTCTCTCTCTCTCTCTCTGTGTCTGTCTGGTTTGCTATCTCTCTTTCTCTCTGTCTGGCTCTGTCTCTTTATCTGTCTGTCTTTGTCAAAGTCTCTCTTTCTCTGTCTGTCTGGTTTGCTATCTCTCTTTCTATCTGTCTCTGTTTGTCTCTCTCTCTGTCTGGCTCTGTCTCTCTCTCTCTGTCTGTCTTTGTCAAAGTCTCTCTCTATCTGTGTCTCTGTCTCTCTCTCTTCTCTCCCTCTCTCTCTCTCTCTTTTCTCTCCCTCCCTCCCTCCCTCCCTCTCACTATGGCATTAACTCTTTCTACCAGTTTGCGTGACAGACATAATGAACACAATCCCGACTAGTGCATTTTCTAAGGACTGCATGACAGGTGGAATGACCTAACGACGAATATAACTAATTTAAAGTAATAAGATATTTAAAGAATCCGTTGACATTAAATCTATATTTTTCCTCTTTCATATTACCTCTGAAATCTCCGTGTGACACCGCATTGTGGTTGAAATACGAAAATACGATTGTTTCCTCTGCTTGGATATAAAATTTGAATAAACTTTATGTTCGGTCTATTCATCTGAAATACTGTTAGGATTTATATTCGAGCAAAATGAATTTATATATTTATTTTTTCTCTTTGTCATGGCAATATGTATTAGGAAACAGTCGGTATGGATTAGATAGATATATAATATCATTCAAATGGAGTGTATAATATCAGCTTTCGACATCCTTTCTGTAGAAATAGCAATGAGCGACCAATGCAGAAATATTGTGACACATATTGGCGTACTAGGAACGCTGCATTAGAATGAGTAATTGCTTAAATGCATCTCGATTGGAGAACAATCCCCCCCGGACACATGATTTTGTTATTTATCGGTTTGTTATCAATGCATATGCTTGGGCTCGTATGTACGTGGCTTTTACGTTCATTCATAAATCCATGCATCCATATATATGATGCATGCTGCTTACATACATGATATGCACTGGATACATACTTCATACATCCTGGCATCGGCATGTGCCTAAATACATGCATACCAGTACATGAGTAATACATGCAGACATGAATACATACTGTACATACACATACATACATGCAAACCGAACATATATCCAGATTATTCATGAAACACACACACACACGACCCTCACAAGTACACACAATCTCCCTCTCTCTCTCTCTCTCTCTCTCTCTCTCTCTCTCTCTCTCTCTCTCTCTCTCTCTCTCTCTCTCATACACACACCACAGACACATGTACGGACTATAAACAATGCCGGGATCATCAGTCATCCTTGACGCTCACGAAAGCAAAGAGGGGAAAAAGAGTAGTCTTTGTTTACATCGCGTAATATCGCGTAGTCGTGTTTATTCTATCGTTTGGTTGCAAGAATGCACGTCATGTGGTAGGTTACTTTGGCAGCGGCATCTGGTTAGGTTAGGTTAGATTAGTGGCTTCTGGAAGATCCTTTTAAGAGAATAGCGTAATTGTAAAACTGATCGGCCTTTCATAATTGCTACGCGATGTGCTTTTGTTATTCAGATCTTCTTTAGTGTCTTGATCTGATTTTCTTTTGTTTGATTCTATCGTCTTCCGTCTGTAAACATGTATATGTGTGTGTGTGTGAGTGAGTGTGTGTGTTTCTGTGTTTTTATTTATGTGTGTGAGCCAGATCTGCTAGCATTCCAACATATTTTATAGTTATAAAAAAAACAACAAATAGACCTGCTTAGTCAGAAGACAAATAGATACTTACTTTAGCAGACATGTAGGCAGCAAATATATTATTTTACTGGTACACCTAATCCACAGTTCTGTGTTTATTGCTTGTTGGATGATATTTATCGTAGTATCATATTGAGACCGAGTTTGCCAGGATTGTCTAGCCTGTCTCATACACTGACTATGTATTCAAGTTTGCAACAGACAGACAATCACATGCATGCAAGCACCCCGGTTAAAAGAGCACCATTATGCGCTGCATATTATTAGGCTTGAGACAAGATTCATGGAGCTTCTTAATCCTCGAATTGGAATGAATCGATAAAGCTTCAATCCATGTGATTTATATCACCACTTAAGGAATTGAATACTTTGTTTCCGAGACCCCTCCATCGAATATCATTTCAGAAGGCACACTGCTAAGTTTTGTTAGGTGTCTGGAAGAAAACCTAATTTCTAACATCTTTTGTTGATCTTCCGGTGGGCCCTCTGCAACGTGTGTCCATTTCCGATATCGTAAAGGAATTAGTAAGTTGCATATTGATTTCTGATGATTTTATGACACACCTGGGAAGGCTACTCATAAGAAGAACGTTTTCTAAAACCGATTTCTCTTACTAGCAAAAAAAAAAAAAAGAAAGAAAGAAAAAAAAGAAAGAAAGAAAAAGAAAAAAAAAAAAGAAAGAAAGAAAAAAGAAAGAAAGAAAGAAAAAAGGCATCTAAGCAACCTATCGTGGTCTAAGAAGGTTTCACAGAGCTAGCGTGATGGATCCATAAATTATTGCACCTATGAATCACATTAACTACCCGAATTGGCACACGATGCTATTAATTCAAAAGGGGGGGGGGGAGGGGTGGATTGAAATCTAGAAATAAAGTACAATCTATTCTTCTACATGCATATGTTTATATCCCCGTACGAGTAATGCAAAGATCTTGTTGGTCCTTGATTATAGGTTCTGCAGAAGCTGGTACTTCAAAAAGGAAATATCGAAATCTGGAAATGAAATTTTATAACTCACAACCAAGTTTTATGATAAGATATGATGATGGAATTTCGGAAGCCTATACATCACAAACTAGACTAACATTAATGCATGATATTATTGATTCAAAAAAGGGACGTTGGAATTCCGAAATAAAAGCAGGAAAAAAAAAAAAAATGACTATCAATATTCCATCGGCCAAGACCCTCTGTTGATAGAGGCGATTTTCATATGTTATATGCCCTTAAAGCACGCTGTGTGGGTCTCCTATGCACTATTTTTTTTTTATTACTTTGATATCTTATTCAGGTAGAGAATATTAACAATCACAATAGCAATAGCAGTACGTTCTCCTAATGCCTTTCTGATATATGTCCAGTGAAGGCCTCAGCTTTTTTCCTTTCTGAAGATGTATTTTGGCTTACATATTATATCTTTTGGCATTGAATATCTTTTGTCAATTCTGCATCTTTATTATGTGCAGTATAAATTCAAACAAATGTCTATATTTCTCTATTTATCTATATACTGTATAAATAAATAAATGAATATATAAATATATATATATATGTATATGTATGCTTATATATGTATATACATATAAATGTAAATATATGTATGTATGTATATATATATATATATATATATATATATATATATATATATATATATATATATATACAAATTTTACCTCCCTGACTGGGATTCGAACCCGAGCCGTCAGATTGACAGACCCAACCCTGAATCCAACACACCACACGACCCACTGCTCTGCTCATAGCAGAGCAGTGATAGCGAGGTTTTACTGACAATTCCTGTGGGCACTCGATTGCCTATAAGACAGGGGCTGCTTGACCCTAGCCTAGCTCAAAGAAAGACCAGCCGATTGACCTAACTGATTCCAGATCAGGCCACCCGTCTTGCTGGAATAGAGGACCAAAGAGGTGTGTTGCTAGCCACAGGGCGTACTCACACACGGCATCGTTCAACCTCCAGGACTCCCGTCTCCCAGCGCACAGGGGCGTCACGCACGGGAAACACGTGGGCAAGTGTGAGGCCCCTGGGGGGGAAGACCAAAATGGGGGGGAGGGGGGCGGTGCGACCCCACCTACTAGATCAGCACCTAGGAACACTTGGTCATCCTCCCTCGGAGAACCCGCCGCTGGAAGGCCACCTCAGCGGGAGGAAGTGACCGGCTAGATCCAGATTGGGCTCGTCCGAGGAAGGAGTTCAAGCCCCCGCGCCACGACAAGGCGGTTCCTTTTGAGGGGGGTCTGCCGGCAGGTCATCACGTCTTGATGCCCGTCTGTTTTGTACACCCGTGGGGCGCCTCACGCAGGATCTCCTCACACACACACACACATATATATAATGCCATATATTTATGTATATACACACACACAAACAAACAAAAATATACGCACATATATATTCACTTTTAACCTCAGGTATAATCTAACAACGATACTAAAAATGGGAACACTCGGAAAATCTGACGCCATTTTCATCTCCACAATTTAGCCAAATCTGAATAGAAACAAAAGATAAAAAGGAAGGAAAGAAAAGAGAGAGAGATAGAGAGAAGCAAAATGGGTCACGGAGTTCATGAATAAATATTTGCAATCAAGCATGAGGTGTGTTGGAAGGCGCATTGTGATGGTAATAATACTGCTGTTTTTATTTAATAAAGCACGGAAGGGGAAATGCGCACTCGACGCCTTATGTTTGTTTCGTGATTTTGGGTGTCGTCTGACGCGTGGTCGTGGATGTGTCGTTGCGTTTGTGTCTGTGTGTTTATCTTTTTGTTTGTCTGATTGTCTGTCTATCTGGTTTGCTCTCTCTCTTTCTGTCTGTCTGTCAGATTGTCTCTCTTTCTCTGTGTCTGGCTCTGTCTCTCTCTTTCTCTGTCTGTCTTTGTCAGAGTCTCTCTCTCTCTGTGTCTCTCTGTCTGTCTGGTTGTCTCTTTCTGTCTGTCTGTCAGATTGTCTCTCTTTCTCTCTGTCTGGCTATGTCTCTCTGTCTGTCTGTCTTTGTCAAAGTTTCTCTCTCTCTCAATGTTGCATTAACTCTTTCTACCTGTTTGCGTGACAAAACTAATGAACACAATCCCGACTAGTGCATTTTCTAAGGACTGCATGATAGGTGGAATGACCTAACGACGAATATAACTAATTTAAAGTAATAAGATATTTAAAGAAACCGTTGACATTAAATCTATATTTTTTCCTTTTTCATATTACCTCTGAAATCTACGTGTGACACCGCATTGTGGTTGAAATACGAAAATACGATTGTTTCTTCTGCTTGGATATAAAATTTGAATAAACTTTATGTTCAGTCTATTCGTCTGAAAATACTGTTAGGATTTACATTCGAGCAAAATGAATTTATATATCTATTTTTTTATCTTTGTCATGGCAATATGTATAAGGAAACAGTCGTTATGGATTAGATAGATATATAATATAATTCAAATGGAGTGTATAATATCAGCTTTCGACATCCTCTCTGTAGAAATAGCAATGAGCGACCAATGCAAAAATATTGTGACACATATTGACGTACTAGGAATGCTGCATTAGAATGAGTAATTGTTTAAATCCATCTCGATTGGAGAACAATCCCCTCCGGACACATGATTTTGTTATTTATCGGTTTGTTATGAATGCATATGCTTGGGCTCGTATGTACGTGGCTCTACGGCATCTGTTCACTCGTACAGCTTTTACGTTCATTCATAAATCCATGCATCCTTATATATGATGCATGATGCTTGCATACATGATATGCACTGGATACATACATCATACATCCTGGTATCGGCATGTGCCTAAATACATGCATACCAGTATATGAGTAATACATGCAGACATTAATACTTACTCTACATACACATACATACATGGAAACCGAACATTATCCAGCATATATCCAGATTCATGAAACACACACACACACAACCCTCACAAGTACACACAATCTATCTCTCTCTCTCATACACACCACAGACACATGTACGGACTATAAACAATGCCGGGATCATCAGTCATCCTTGACGCTCACAAAAGCAAAGAGGGGAAAAAGAGTAGTCTTTGTTTACATCGCGTAATATCGCGTAGTCGTGTTTATTCTGTTTATATATCTATCTATCTTTTGGTTGCAAGAATGCACGTCATGTGGTAGGTTACTTTGGTTAGGTTAGGATAGGTTAGGTTAGTGGTATCTGGTTAGGTTAGGTTAAGTTAATGGCATCTGGTTAGGTAAGGTTAGGTTAGTGGCATCTGGTTAGGTTAGGTTAGTGGCATCTGGTTAGGTTAGGTTAGGTTAGTGGCATCTGGTTAGGTTAGGTTAGGTTAGTGGCATCTGGTTAGGTTAGGTTAGTGGC
Source organism: Penaeus japonicus (assembly GCA_017312705.2). Classification (NCBI taxonomy): domain Eukaryota; kingdom Metazoa; phylum Arthropoda; class Malacostraca; order Decapoda; family Penaeidae; genus Penaeus; species Penaeus japonicus. The sequence goes on along the minus strand of BOPN01002922.1, from coordinate 121,128 downwards.
ATCTGGTTAGGTTAGGTTAGTGGCAAGAATGCACGTCATGTGGTAGGTTACTTTGGTTAGGTTAGGTTAGTGACATCTGGTTAGGTTAGGTTAGGTTAGTGGCATCTGGTTAGGTTAGGTTAGGTTAGTGGCATCTGGTTAGGTTAGGTTAGTGGCATCTGGTTAGGTTAGGTTAGGTTAGTGGCATCTGGTTAGGTTAGGTTAGTGGCATCTGGTTAGGTTAGGTTAGTGGCATCTTGAAGATCATTTTAAGAGAACAGCGTAATCGTAAGACTGATCGGCTTTTCATAATTGCTACGCGATGCGCTTTTGTTATTT
>BOPN01002922.1:113310-115810 GCA_017312705.2 Penaeus japonicus | reverse complement strand
GGGTCGTAAAAACTTAGGGAAAAACAACCATCAATGCCTGGAACCGTCACATGGTCAGAAAGGAATTCTTGACCTATTTGCCCCACATACCTACATTTATTTTATTAGATTTTTATTTTCGCGATGTTCTGTACTGCCTTAACTTCTGATTTGTGCCAGTCAGACTGCGCTCAGCCGCCACGGCAAACACACCAGCCGTACTTAGAGCTTCACCCCAAATAAAGCTCAAAACTTGGGAGTGATTTTACCCTTGCCTATTTTTGTACAAAGTGTTGTTGTAACTTAAACATTTCCACACTACATCTAGTACACTAGTCGCTTGGAGTGGGTGCTTCATCTGCCATCCTCCTCAGCATTGGTCCTTGCAAAAATAGTTAATTTTGCTCTTCTTGTCTCACACTGGTCTGATATTTACTAGGCGGAATGCAAGTTGGGTCACCTTCGCCACACCCTGTTTAATATACCGGAAGGGAGTAGACTCTACACACCCTTCTGTTAGGTGCCTTGCCGGCTGGGCTCTGTGGAGGCAGAGTGGCTGGGACTGTTTCCTCAAAGTTACTCATTAACCTCGGCGGGGTTGGATTCCAGGAGTTGGTTAGAAGCCATGGCATGTCCACACCATGATGGACCATGTGTCTTTGTGTGAGTGAATATGTGTGTGTATTAGCGTGTGATTCTGGGAGCGTGTGTGTGTATTAGTATGTGGTTATGGGAGAGTGTGTGTGTGTGTATTAGCGTGTGATTATGGGAGTGTTTGTGTGTATTAGTGTGTTATTATGGGAGGGTGTGTGTATTAGTTTGTGATTATGGGAGGGTGTGTGTGTATTAATGTGTGATTATGGGAGGGTGTGTATGTATTAGTGTGTGATTATGGGAGTGTGTGTGTATTAGTGTGTTATTATGGGAGGGTGTGTGTATTAGTTTGTGATTATGGGAGGGTGTGTGTGTATTAATGTGTGATTATGGGAGGGTGTGTATGTATTAGTGTGTGATTATGGGAGTGTGTGTGTATTAGTGTGTTATTATGGGAGGGTGTGTGTATTAGTGTGTTATTATGGGAGGGTGTGTGTATTAGTTTGTGATTATGGGAGGGTGTGTGTGTATTAATGTGTGATTATGGAAGGGTGTGTGTGGTATTTCCGCGTTACTTATTACTCCATGAATTATTTTACTTAAATAATTTAGAATTAGATCCTCCACAATTAAACGGTAATCTGCCACCCTTGACCTTTTTAGAGTGTCAAGCCTCTTATGCTTCATAAATAAATTATAAAAAAAGAACATTGAAAAAATACTTTCGCTTCACTATTTATGATTTACTGGTTACTGGACAAGCCTTTGATTCTAGATTGTGTCCAATAGAAGTTTGGGAGATCTGTCTAAGAATTATTCGAGCAACTCGCCGAATTAGAGGTTTAGATGCACCTAATATCTGGCCTGCTCAAGACTCACTAACTTTTCAATCACCAGTTCGAAGCTCTTCTCGGTACCTTTTATACATTGGTCATTCTATATTATTCGTCTCCTTATTTTCTCTTCATTGGTTCTTTTTCACATCATAAACATACACACCCCTTCACTACAGTAATAGTCTAGTTAAGTTATTCATGTAGTTGTAGGACTGCCCCAATCACAGTACCTCGTTGTTCACTACTTTGCTGAGCCAGGAGAAAACTGTTCATTTGTCTCAAGTTCACCTGATAACAACAGTCTATGTGGCGTGAAATGGAGTGTAAACAAATGGTTTGAGCCATCCTCTACATGGTGTATCTGTGTGGCACTGTGTGTGTGTGTGTGTGTGTGTGTGTGTGTGTGTGTGTGTGTGTGTGTGTGTGTGTGTGTGTGTGTGTGTGTGTGTGTGTGTGTGTGTGTGAAAGTGAGTAAGAGTGAGACTTTGACTTTGACTTTGACAAGTTTATTGAGACAAGTGGTTATTTGCATCTCTATGTTTGTTTGCATGTGTGAATGTGAATGTGAGGGAGAGAGAGTGAGTGAGTATAAGAGAGTGAATGCGTGAGTGTGTGTGTGTCCATAAATTTTGATTATTTTTACTCGTACTCAATCCGGGACGTAAGAATAATGCTGCAGTGAAATGAACCAAAATAAATCATGCAAGCATTCACATATTCAATCTCCCAGTTAGACTAAGCGTTTAATTCCCATTCTATATAACACATCAACACCCTTTCACTAAACAGATAACATTATCTTACGTAACTTAACCTGGCAGTCATTTTAAGGCAGGCCAAAAAGTTCCTCATTTTTGTGACCTAATTATGCCGGTTTATCAAGCCCGATGTCAGAAAATGACAAACACTTTTTGGGGAATTATCTGATATGAATGGACTTGTGCATATTCAGGCCCTGATCAACAGAGTTCGCTTGTACTACACGACAGGGAACGAACTGTACCTGTGGGGTACACTCACGCTGTGATGATGATCATTATTTTTTTTTAAAGGAATTTATGATTTAAATCAACTTAAGCGCTAGGGGTATA
>BOPN01002922.1:100810-103310 GCA_017312705.2 Penaeus japonicus | reverse complement strand
TGTTGCTATGATTAAGATTGTTGAATCATACAATATCTACATTTTGCACTATCGTTGTCTCGCGATATATCATGGTCTTTTATTCAGATTTAATAATAATCATCACTTTAATCAATCAAATCAAAGTAAGTCACTAAATAAAATAAAATATTTCACTACAAACGGGTACCCATCTTACCTATTTTATAAAGCACTACGTAATTTTATGTGTCAGAAATTCAGCCCAAAACCTGTACCAGTCAACAAAGGCACTGGATATATAAATCTTCCACATATGGACGGTCTTAGTTTTAATCTTAGAAAATCATTAAACAAAATTCTCAGACAATGCTATCCTCAGATCTGTTTTCGGTTTTTACAATTCGAACACAATCGGAAATTTCATTAAAAAAAGAAAAGTGTGCCTCTGAACTAAGTTCGAATGTGGTTTACCTATTTACTTGTCCTAGCTGTCAACCTCACGATGGCTCCGTCACCGCATTCTTGAACACAAAGTCAATCAAGACAGGCCTACAGATGAGTAAGCCATCATTCTCAGGAAATATAAAATATTCTCCCACCTTAACAGATTTGACCTGATCATAGCAGAATCACTCCACATCCTAACCATGAAACCACAACTGAACAATACTTCCACTGCAACCACCCTGTTTACCATGTAAACTACCAACCACCTATTCCTTTTGGTTAGTACCTGCGTTTTTGTCTGCGGTCATTTATTTTTCTTCTTTTTTTTTGTGTGTGTGTGTTATAGCGCTGATGCTGGAAATTGCATTTCCGAAACGTTCGAAATTACACAATGAAGTTCTTCTCAGTAGTGTTGGTTTACCTCTTCTTTATAAGAATTCGTGTCCCACGGGACTCATCTATAACCCAGTATATATATATGTATATATATATAACTATATACATATATATATATATATATATAAATATTATATATATATATATATATATATATATATATATATATATATATATATATATATATATATATATATATATATGTATATATATATATATATATATATATATATATATATATATGTATAAATGTATATATATGTATATATACATATATAAAAAATAAATATATTTGCGTGTATAGGCACACACACACACACACACATATATATAAATATACGTATATATATGTATATGTATATGTATATATACACACACACACACATATACATGTCTGCGTGTGTATGTGTGTGCAGTGGGTCCAAGTACGAGGTCACTGCAATGTCTTCAACAACGCAAAGCTCAATCATGGAGAAAAGTTGCTACTTGCTCCAATGCTTATGAAATATCATTTAACATATTCTATTTCTCATGCTTGCAATGATTTCCCAGACGAAAATTTGAACCATACAAATAAAGGGAAAATTTATGTCATAATCTTGGGAAAACATGTCGGCTTATCTTTAACAAAAAAAAAAGAAAAAGAAAAAAAAAAATGGATAAGATTATATCTATCAGAGGTCCCAACGTTGCAACACCTGTTCGAGCTCTTGAAAGTTCAAAGAGCTATGACGTCACGGGAGATTTTGAGTTTGTATCTCGTGCTGCAAAGCTCGCTGACGAGATGAAATATAGTAAACTCTAAGGGGTTTTATATAAACAGAAAGAATGAATGAAACTGTTTGTTTACTGATTTTAGCGGCTATTTTGACGGTGGTCGTATGCTGTTAGTCGATGGTCAAGAATCCAACAAAAGTTAATAGTAAGCGAGAGTTTACTATCACACTAACACAAATATTTTCTGTCTATACACATCTGAAAGATATCTCATTGATGGAAATTAATCTAGGAACTATCTATCTATCTGTCTATATACCTACCTATATACCTATCTATCTCTCTATCTATATCTATATATCTATTTATCTAACTATCTATCTATCTCTCTCTCTATATATAGATTGATATGTATCTATGAACACGAAGATCCAAGAGAAGTTGTAGTATATTTTTGGGATACTCAAAATAGGTATGCCATAGACTGTATTACAAATTGCACTTAGTTCAAACAAAATGTTCGAGGTTCCTGGATAATGTGCACGTGTTCTTCATTCAAGCTTTGCTAATAATATTCCAATTTCTGGAACATAGAACTTTTATCCCAAACACTGTGGATATTTGGTTATTTTTTTCCGTTGATGAATGTTCATCAAAACCCTTATAACGACAACAAATCATGAGAAAAGTCAAGTTGCAAACTCGCTAAAGGCACATTTAGCAATGTTTATGTTAACCCCGAATTCTTTTACCTAAAAACAACATTAAAGGCTGATACAAATACCTCTGTTAAAGGAATGTCCGGATGTTTATGTGAACAAGAGCTTTTAAACTATGCTTCGTCAAGTCAAACCACATGGGCGTGCGGTATGATGCATGTATTATCACCATAGTATCAGAACACTAAAAAGGGAGCGAGGGACACCACTATCAGAGATGGATGATGGGGTCCCTATCTCACAATGTCTGGCACTGAGTA
>BOPN01002922.1:95810-98310 GCA_017312705.2 Penaeus japonicus | reverse complement strand
TATATGTATGTGTGTGTGTGTGTGTGTGTGTGTGTGTGTGTGTGTGTGTGTGTGTGTGTGTATGTGTGTGTGTGTGTATGTGTGTGTGTGTGTGTGTGTGTATGTATGTGTGTGTGTGTGTGTGTGTGTGTGTGTGTGTGTGTGTATGTATATATTGTTCTTTTCAATTACAACTAAATTGAAATCAGACGAAGAGGGATTCTAAAGAAGAGAGAAAATAGCTCCTCACAAAATGACCATCCACATCCTCCAACGACAGAACAAGGAGAACAGAGTTGTGTATTAAAAAAAGACATATGGATAGCTCTCCCCCCTCACCCTCTCCAAGCACCCCTTTCCTCCTTCCTTCCCCCCCTTCTCCAAGGTCCTCTCCTCTCTTCCCTCTCAGCACTCCTCCTCACCCTCCTCACCCCCCTCCCCTCACCCCCTCCCCCTCCCCCTTTCCTCCCCCAAAAAAAAAAAAAAATCCCTCCCTCCCTTCTTCTCCTGCTACGATCACGTCCGCCAACCGCTTGCCTTAGCCCGAACTGCCTCCCGAGTCTTTGATGCTCCTGTGGCAGAGTGGCATCATCGTCTGTGAGGCACGGACTTCTCTCACTTTCCGCGGGGGGGAGAGAGGAGTGGGGGAGAGGGGGGAGGAGAAGAGAGACGGGGAGGAAAGGGAGGAGGGGGGGGAGAAGAGAGAGAGAGGAAGAGAGGGAGAGAGAGAGAGAGAGAGAGGAGGAGAGGGGGGGAGGGGGGGGCGAGGGAGAGAGAGAGAGGAAGAGAGGAGGAGAGACGGGGAGGAAGGAGGTGGGGGCGTGATGAGAGAGAGAGAGAGAAAGGAGGAGAGGGAGAGGGAGACGGGGAGGAAGGGGGGAGGGGTTAGGTGATGAGAGAGAGAGAGAGAGAGAGAGGAGAAGGAGGGGGAGATGAGAGAAAGAAGAGGGGGAGGAGATAAGAGGGAACGACAGAGGAGGGGGAGAGAATGAGAGAAAGAAGATTACATAAGAAGGAGGAAAAGAGGGGGGAAGGGGATGAGAGGAAGAAAAAGGAGAGGTAATGAGAGAGAGAGAGAGAGAAGAGGTGGAGTGATGAGAGAGAGAAAGAGAGAGATAGAGATAGAGAGAGAAAGAATAAGAGAAAGAAACAGCGAGAGAACAGAAAGAGAAGAGAAAGAGACAGACAAACAGACAGTGAGAGAGAAGGCGACAGTCAGACAGACAGAGAAAAGGAGAAAAAAAGAAGTAAAGAAAAGCAAGGGATACAGAGAATCAGGGATGAAGTGCTAGGCTACTTTTTTACGGCACTTTACGATTATGTCTCTTATTCAAAAGGATATGAAGCTCTTGCGCCGAATGTGTGTGTGTGTGTGTGCGTGTGTGTGTGTGTGTGTATGTGTGTGTGTGAAGCATATGAGTATGTTTGTGGGCCGTGTTTGTACTTGTGTATCGTACGTATGTGCTTTCACTTTATATGAATATATATAAAAATTAGTTTGTATACATCTATACTAAAAGTGTAACAATGTCAAAATGTAGGAAGAGGTACATAAGTCAAATAACTGCTAAAAAAGAAGAATTTGTTGGTGTGTGGGTATCAGTCACGTTATTCTACCAAGTACTTACATCACATCAGAATTACACTATTGTACAACATTGACATTTTCACAACAGAATTTCGCCGTTGGAAATAGTTGAGCGAGAGGATGTGTTATCTCATTCTTATAACATCTATAATAAGTTTCGTTATTCAAGCAAAGGATGCTAGACTACAGCTTCCTTGTTAACCATAAAAAATACGAATATCTCATCTTTACACAGCAAACAAAACCCACGGCTTTTGGGAGTGTAGCATCACAAACTTGCTCTTTCACAGCAAAGCTTCTCCCTTGCTAAAATATTTGGTGTTTTGTCTTTTGTAAAGGAGAATATTTCGACAGCTTTTTGCCCTCTCTGTCTAAATCATGGCCGGGTGTGAGTGAACATTTTCTGTGTCTGTTTATTTGCACGTTTTTATATGTTTTAGACTGGGTGTAATGTTCGTCCATGTGTACGTATGTATCGGCATATTTGTATCTGAGTATGTATGTATAGTATGGTTATATATGAATATACATGAGAGTGTATATGTTATATATGTTCCTGTATGATATAGAACAAATAAAAATGTATATGTATGTATATGTTGGCGCAGTCATATAAGAACAAATGTGTGTCTGTAAAAGTATTATGTAGTTATCAAGTGTGCAGGAGTGTTCTACACATGTAGATATGTGTAGTGTAAGCACGTAAATGTCCGACGATAGGCATATAGGCCTAAACATGAACATATGTATGTTATATATGTGCACAGTAATATACAAATATATGAATACGTGTGGACAAATTCGAGTGTGGATATATATATATGTGTGTGTGTGTGTGTGTGTGTGTGTGTGTGTGTGTGTGTGTGTGTGATTGTATGTGTGTGTGTGTGTGTGTGTGTGTGTGCAAACGCATACACACATGGATGGTATAGA
>BOPN01002922.1:78310-80810 GCA_017312705.2 Penaeus japonicus | reverse complement strand
CACCTTCTAAGGTTCTCCTGTGGCTTCGCTATCCCCTCCTCTCGACAGGTGATGATGATCTCCATCGGTCGAGGTACGCTGTGCAGCCAACGGTCCCTATCCCGCACCATGACCGGCACGAAGTCATTTAGGACCACCTCGTCACATGCCGTATCGTCCTGGAAGTCGCCGGAGAAATTTGCAGTGAGGTACGTCCTTACATGGCCCTGGCGATGTAGTGCCTGCTGAACTGGACACACATACAAGTCTGGCAGCACAAATCGACAGGAGTTCAGACCCTCCATTTCGATAAACAAATCTCTGGACTCTGAAACAAGCAAAAAAGAGGCAGACATCTTGGTCCTTACAAAGACATGGCAAAACCAACCCTTGACTTTCTTTGAGCTCCTGCAACATTGTCCGATAATTTGCCAGAGTGAGACTCAGTAAAAATAGTTGTTGTGTCTCCCCCTACAGCCTTACCCAGTGTCTCCAAGGCTACATTCAAATTCTTCAGAGAATCCCCCATTCTATTTTGGACGGATTTTAATTTCTCTACCTGTCCCATGATACTATCAAACAAAGATAAGGCAACATCACTCATATGATAGACCTGGTTTGCACTCGCTTCTGTGGACATTAGTCGTGCATGTAACTGGTCAGTTCAATTATTAATTACAAACCCTATTAGAATAATATAATATTAGTATATCCCTTAACAAATTTCCTGTAATATTTGGCAACTCCATCCAAAATAGCCTGTAAACCCCGAAGTCTTTGAGTACAGGGGTTTTCCCTCATCGCCTTTATCTTCGCCGGCTGTGGTTTAATCCCCTCACCTGATATGACATGACCAAGGTACTCAACCTCTTTCTGAAAGAAGGTACACTTAGACAACTTACGAAGACAAATTTGTTTCCTGGAGTCTTCGAAGGACGCTTCTAGGGTTTTCGCAGTCTTCCTCCCATGACCTCCCAAAACCACAATATCATCGAGGTACATAAACCCTACCTCCCTTATCAAACCAGTCATTACCTGATTGATGATGCGCTGAAAAGATGTCAGGGTATCCTTCATCCCGAACGGTAAGGTCTTGAACACACAAAGACCATCAGGTATTGAAATTGCCGTCATCTCTCGGCTTTCCGGTGTCAGGGGAATCTGGTGATAGCCCTCCCTGCCTGAGATCAAGGCAAGAAAAGAACTTACCTAACCTATGAAGAAAGGTATAAATATGAGGTAGAGGATATCTATCATCCCTGATTTTCTCATTAAGCAGCCTGAAATCCAGACACAGCCGAAGACTGCCGTCCTTCTTTTCAACAGGAGCAAGAGGATAATTATATGGTGACCTGGAAGCTTGAATTATGGCACTAGCAACCATTTCTTCCACTTGCCTCTTTATCTCATCTCTGTGCTTTATAGCTTCTTGTAAACAGGGGATCCCTTGCACCTGATCTCATGTTAAAACCTAATTGATATTGTTAAAGGTTCCTCCCCCAGAGAAAATACTTTATCAAATTCATACACCAGACCTGATAATGCATTATGTTCCCGAGAATACCTGTTCAAGAAACTTATCTTCCCACCCCTTTCCATTTACCGGAATGGAGCGAATAACCCCTACAACCTGATCAGCCCCCTCCTGGGGGACATCAGCTAACAGGCTAATATCCCCCGGACAGGTACTTTCCTCCAGTTCCACCGGACAGACTTCCCGGTTTGCATACGTAGTACGAAACCACTACGAGCCATGCTTATTCTCCCAATATGCAACCACCCCCTCAGACAAATCCAACCTAGAACCTGTCCGAGGCTGAAACAGTGTCGTACATACCCCCTCTGGAATTAACCAATATTAACTAGTATTGCCCCACATGTACTCTCTCTATTACCTGACTCTCCTGAGGAAAGACAGGCCATGCCATGTACCGACACTCCATGCAATCCCCTCTCAGTTGCCACTTTATCATCCGTGGAGTGGCCGGCACCAGACCTCACAGGTGTCCCCAGAGTCTTGGTGCCCCTAGTGGTCACAGGACATCCTCCACAACCAATAGTTACCGCATATAAGGAAGATGATGACAACTGGCTATGTACAACTTCCAGAATAGACTACATGGTGAGCATCAGTGAAATCTGTACCAATCAGCATCTGACCCAGACGCTCCCAGGAATCTACAACTAGAAAGCTGTGAGTAACTCGTAGAACCTAGCCCCAGACTGATCGTAACCTCATCCCAATGATGCAAAGGTGAACCTCCTCCCCACTGCACCTTCAACTCAGAGGCCCTGTAATCAACCTTATAGCCCTCTAACAACGAGCTGTGAATGAGAGAACACTCTGAACCAAGATCAGGCATAACCCTCGCCGATCTCCCAGGCACTACCCCATTAAAAAGAACGAGTCCTGACCCCAAGGCCGAAACAATAAGTGTCTTTGACACCTTTGTTGAAGTGTTATGCCCACTAGCAGGAGGGACTGGAACCCTCCTCGTCCTTAATCGTTTTTTTCTTTTGT
>BOPN01002922.1:68310-73310 GCA_017312705.2 Penaeus japonicus | reverse complement strand
GACCTGGTATTGTGTAGGGGTAAAAGGAGCAGGGGGAAGAGAGGGGGGGGAGTGCAGGGAAGTAGGAGACATAGGGAGCCTAAGGACGCAAGGGAGATAAGCGGAGGAAAGGGGGCATAGAGCAGGATAGAGGAAGCAAATAGGGTAAGGAGAGAAGAAGTTAGGAGAACGCTGAACAAGGGGGTAGCAAGACAGGGGGCGGGGGCAAGGGTGGGGGAGGGGGAGAGACAGGATGACCAAGAAAGGGAGTACGGGAGGTAGGATAACCAAGGAGGGAACCAGACGAGGGAGGCAAGAGGACTAGGGTGAGGAGGCAAAGGGGGCAGAGGAGGGAGGTGGGGGGCAGAGGAAGGGAGGGGTGGGGGGGGCAGGCCTCGAGGACAGGAGATTGGTCGCTCTAACTTCTTAAGCACGTGCAGTCGGGCGCCTAAACTCTACGGCGTGGGCGGTGTGGCAACAAGCTGCACGATGGCCGGTGTGATGTATGGTTTTACGTGGCGATTTATTGTGTTCAGCGGGGATGTATGGTGTCAAATGGCTTTAAATGGTGATGTATGGTGTTATATGGTGGTGTATGGTGTTAAATAGTGATTATGGTGTTAAAGGGTGGTGTATGGTGTTATATGGTGGTGTATAGTGTTAAATGGTGATGTTTGGAGCCAAGAGTGATGTATGGTGCTAATTCGTACAGCATGTGGTTAAATGGTGTGGTATGGTGCAAAATGATGATGCATAATGTTAAATGGTGATGTATGATGTCAAATGATGATGTGTGTGGTTAATTGATGATTATGTTGTTAAATGGAGATTATTATGTCAAATGATGATGTGTGTGGTTAATTGATGATTAAGTTGTTAAATGGTAATTATGTGCATTGAATAGTGATGTATGGTGTTAGATCGTGACGTGATTTATTGTGATGCATGGTGTTAAATAGTTACAAAATTATATCAAATGGTCATACATGAAGAAGTTTGGTTAGAAAAGGGTGGAATCAAGACTAAATGCTCTTACATAATTACCATTACTTAACGAAGACAAAAAAAAAACAAAAAAAAAACAAGACATAAAATATCCATTTCCCTTTACCTTTTATTTCACCAGACCCTTCTTCATTCATTATTTCATATATACATACATATATATATATATATATATATATATATATATATATATATATATATATATATATATAAGAAGGCGATGAGATCTTCGAGACGGATTCGAAGAAAAGGGCAATGATGAAGATCAACCACGCGAAAGCCTAATCCGGGCTCTGCCAAGTCGTGAGGTCAGACGAGGTTCCTGGAACCTTGCTTGCTTGCTTGCTTTTTTGGTCGTAGCAAGAGCGAGGTTGCTGTGAATCAGTTGAGATTAGCAGCAACACGTTTAATGGATAAGGGAAGGGAAAGGGGGGGAGGGAGAGAGAGAGAGAGAGGGAGGGAGGGAGGGAGGGGGGGGGAGGGAGGGCGAGGGAGGGAGGGAGGGAGGGAGGGAGAGATGGAGGGAAAGAGAGAGAGAGAGAGAGAGAGGGAGAGAGAGAGAGACAGAGAGAGAGAGAGAGAGAAAGAGAGAGAGAGGAAGGCTGAAAAAAAAGGTTAGTAAGTTAGTAAGATAGACACAGGTAAAGAAAAAGCGAAAGATATAAAGTAGAAAGTAAACACGTTGAAAATGATATATAAACAAACCAAGAAACACGACTCATCTCGGGTGTAATTCTTGATTTCAACTGAAAATACTCGCTGTCTAAAGCCCGGTTCAGATGCATCGATATTTCGCCGTACACTGTGGACGGCACGACTCCTTGCTGTCAAATAACCATTGTTATCAACTCGGGCTTTCGCATGCACCGTGGTTATCATAACATCCCTTTCAACACATTTTTTCCTTTCCTAAGCACAGACTAACATAAATAACAAAACCAAAACCAAAACCAAAGCATGTTTCAGATCCATCGATTATTAGCTATCCACCATGAACAGCGAAACTTTAGACTTTCTTATATAACAGTTAGTCTCAGTGAGCGTTTTTAACACGTGTGGATCACGGAAAAACGCCGTTCATGGTTACTGAGGACCAGGTTCACTGATGTGTCTGAAAGAAACCTGTAAAAGGATTGTGCGATCAAATACCTCTGCCGTGGATGGCACGGTATCGTACCGTTCACGAGCTAATAGCCTCGGATTTGTAGTCGCATGCACAGTCATCATTCATCATTGGATGCTAAACTTTAACAAATTTCTTCTTTTCTTCTTCCTTTTTTTTGCGGCGCGGAAGGCATTGACAGGGTTATTGTTATCTTCGTTAGGATGAATTTAGAAATAGTTGTTCACTCAGTGACTGAGCATGGAATTCTCTGTTGTGGGGTTTTAGGTGTGAGTGTATGCATGTGTACGCTGTATATATCAGCTGTGTATACATATGTATATATATGTGTATATATATATATAAAATGTATTTATATAAATATATATATATGTTTAGGTATATATATATATATATATATATATATATATATATATATATATATATATATATATATGTATGTATGTATGCATTCCACTTCAGGACGTATGCTTTCCAGATTTCCAGTCATTCCGATTTTGTCATTGGTCTTGCCCTTGGTCTCTTTGTGTCATCTGTTCCCATTCTGCTGTTTTCTTTTTTCCACTTGTTGTCCTGTCTCCGATATATATGACCTGCCCACAATAACTTTCTTTTAAATGCTCTTAAGTATATCCTCTACTTTTATCTGTTGCCTGATCTATGTTGCTCTTTTTCTGTCTCTTAACCCATTGCGTACGGGTGTCATGACATACATGACGTTGGAGCTTTGGCCTGACGACGGGCGTCATGACGTACACGACGTTCGGGGATTTTGGATCACTNGGTTAGGAGAAGGAGGAGGGTCATGGTACGGGGAGGGGAGGGGGAGAGGAGGTAGTGCTTAGGGGAAGAAGGGGGCTATGACACGTAGGGGGGTTGGGGGGCAGACCTGGTATTGTGTAGGGGTAAAAGGAGCAGGGGGGAAGAGAGGGGGGGGGGAGTGCAGGGAAGTAGGAGACATAGGGAGCCTAAGGACGCAAGGGAGATAAGCGGAGGAAAGGGGGCATAGAGCAGGATAGAGGAAGCAAATAGGGTAAGGAGAGAAGAAGTTAGGAGAACGCTGAACAAGGGGGTAGCAAGACAGGGGGCGGGGGCAAGGGTGGGGGGGAGGGAGAGACAGGATGACCAAGAAAGGGAGTACGGGAGGTAGGATAACCAAGGAGGGAACCAGACGAGGGAGGCAAGAGGACTAGGGTGAGGAGGCAAAGGGGGGCAGAGGAGGCAAAGGGGGGGCAGAGGAGGGGGAGGTGGGGGGCAGAGGAAGGGAGGGTGGGGGGGGGGGGGGGCAGGCCTCGAGGACAGGGTGGTCGCTCTAACTTCTTAAGCACGTGCAGTCGGGCGCCTAAACTCTACGGCGTGGGCGGTGTGGCAACAAGCTGCACGATGGCCGGTGTGATGTATGGTTTTACGTGGCGATTTATTGTGTTCAGCGGGGATGTATGGTGTCAAATGGCTTTAAATGGTGATGTATGGTGTTATATGGTGGTGTATGGTGTTAAATAGTGATTATGGTGTTAAAGGGTGGTGTATGGTGTTATATGGTGGTGTATAGTGTTAAATGGTGATGTTTGGAGCCAAGAGTGATGTATGGTGCTAATTCGTACAGCATGTGGTTAAATGGTGTGGTATGGTGCAAAATGATGATGCATAATGTTAAATGGTGATGTATGATGTCAAATGATGATGTGTGTGGTTAATTGATGATTATGTTGTTAAATGGAGATTATTATGTCAAATGATGATGTGTGTGGTTAATTGATGATTAAGTTGTTAAATGGTAATTATGTGTATTGAATAGTGATGTATGGTGTTAGATCGTGACGTGATTTATGGTGATGCATGGTGTTAAATAGTTACAAAATTATATCAAATGGTCATACATGAAGAAGTTTGGTTAGAAAAGGGTGGAATCAAGACTAAATGCTCTTACATAATTACCATTACTTAACGAAGACAAAAAAGCAAGACATAAGATATCCATTTCCCTTTACCTTTTATTTCACCAGACCCTTCTTCATTCATTATTTCATATATACATACATATATATTATATATATATATATATATATATATATATATATATATATATATATATACATATATATATATATATATATATATATATATATATATATATATATATATATATATATATATATATATATATATATATATATATAAGAAGGCGATGAGATCTTCGAGACAGTTCGAGAAAAGGGCAATGATGAAGATCAACCACGCGAAAGCCTAATCCGGGCTCTGCCAAGTCGTGAGGTCAGACGAGGTTCCTGGAACCTTGCTTGCTTGCTGCTTTTAGGTCATGCTCAAGAGCAGGGTAGCTGTGAATCAGTTGAGATTAGCAGCAACACGTTTAATGGATAGGGAAGGGGGGGGGGAGGGAGAGAGAGAGGGAGGAGGGAGGGAGGGAGGGAGGGAGGGAGGGAGGGGGGGGGAGGGATGGAGGGAGGGAGGGAGAGGGAGGGAGGGAGGGAGAGACAGAGAGAGAGAGAGAGAGAGAGAGAGAGAGAGAGAGAGAGAGAGAGAGAGAGAGAGAGAGAGAGAGAGAGAGAGAGAGGAAAGCTGAAAAAAAAACGGGAAAGTTCGAAAGTTAGTACGATAGACACAGGCAAAGAAAAAGCGAGAGATATAAAGTAGAAAGTAAATACATTGAAAATGATATATAAACAAACTAAGAAACACGACTCATCTCGAGTGTAATTCTTGATTTCAACTGAATATACTCGCTGTCTAAGGCCCGGTTCAGATGCATCGATACTACGCCGTACACTGTGGACGGCACGACTCCATGCAATCAAATAACAATTGTTATCAACTCGGGCTTTCACATGGATCGTGGTTATCATGACATCCCTTTCAACACGGTATTTTTTCC